>SMDT01001059.1:0-115777 GCA_005392925.1 Aquilaria sinensis | reverse complement strand
TGAAGCACAGGGTTTGACTCATCTGTTGACTTATATCAAACTTATCCAGATAAATCTGAAATTCCACAAGTGAATTAAAGATGTTGTTAAAATTTGTCTGTGGTTAGAAAACTAGAAGGTTATGATGCAAAACACTTAGAAATCAGCCGGAGAGCCACAAACTTATCAATTTGACTAAAGCTTTCACTCTCAGCAAGGCATATTAGTTAACACAGAGACTTTGCAGATAAGTTGAAGTCATTAAGTGGAATCTGTCTGTGCTAAACACGTTTTCTCAGATCACTTGTCAAATTAAAACACAAGGATTCAAATTCAAGACAAACTAAAGTCTAAACATGAAATATTTATTACTGTGACAAACAAGAAACAAGTTATACAAAGAACACAAGCCATCCAAAGAAAATAAGTTTGATACACCAAATACATCAAATACAACAAACATCATAATTCAAAGATGAATAAAACAAAATAGTGACGTGGAAAATGCTTACCTGGAGAATCGCATGTTCATCTTTGAACCCTTTTCCAGCTTCAAACCCTCATCTTTTTCAGACAGAACCACTTCTGAGTAGCTACCGGGTTCGAATCAATCCGCAGAGAGAACCTGTTGGGTTCTAATCAACTGGAGACAGAGAACCAAGCAAAAACACTGGAAGCACACTAAAAAATAATTCACTAAAATCTGAACAATTACAATCAATAGGACAAAATCGAGTAAGTCGATGCAATTATACACGTACCTGAGCTTCTGATGGTTGGAATCTGCCGAGCAATGGGCGAGAATGGGAGAGGTAGAGAACGAGAGAGGGCGAGAGTCGGAAAACGAAATGGCCGAGAGGCGGACAACAAGGACGGCGAGCGTGGAGAACGAAAGACGGCAAGGGCGGAGAAAAAGGACCGCGAGAGACGGAGAACCGGAGAACGAGAGACGGCGAGGGCGGAGAAGGAGGAGCACCAGAGGCGGAGAACGAGAGAGGCGACAGCGGTGAACGAGAAGGGCAAGAGGCGGTGAATTAGGAGGCGGACGACAGAGGGCGACGGCTGAGTACGAGGAGGCGAGAGGCGGAGAACAAGAGAAGGGGCGAGAAGTCTGGCGAGAGGGGTGATAGAACTGAAAGGCTTTAGGATCCAATTTCTTTTATTTTTTAAAGAAATTCCCCAACTTTTTTATTTTGTTTCCAAACATTCCCAGATTTTTATTATTTTACAGTTTGGCCACTATTAGAAAGCGACATTTGAAGCGGTCATTATAAATTGTTTCCATCTGAAACAAACCTCACAAAATTGAAGTGGTTTGAAGTAGGAGTGAGGGTAGTAGGAGTGAGCATGGGTCGGGTTGGTTCGGTTTTATGGTGGAACCGAACCAACCCAAAATGGCCTCGGTTCTAAAATTTTTCTACCCAACCCAGAACCGAGAACCGAACAGAACCAGAACCATGGTTCTGGGTTTCTCGGTTCTAGTTCTCGGGTTTTTCGGTTTATACCATATACCTATAACAACACCAAAATTCAATAAATCTACATCCATAATCAGTTTTATGACATATTCAACATAATATACAATTAAATTAATATTTAAATATAAGTACTTAGATACATTCAAAAGAGTTTAAAATGTTGTTCTTACAAAATTGGTTCAAAAGAGTTGCTTGTGGGGCATCTTTTATCTCAACTAGTTTACTTCATTCCAGTAATTCCAATATTGGTATGACATTCAATATAGAAAACTGAGCCTTTAAGACCATCTTCTTCAGTATCAAAACCTAAAATATGTCGATGTCATAAATTTTTAATTTTGCATGACTCAAATGAAAAAAATATCATAATTGTGTCGTAAAGAGTAGTCTGGAATAAAAGATCGAAAGCAAAATGACTTAGGAGTGGTGGGTCTATGAAGCAAAGTGATTTAAGTGAATATGGAGAAATTTCGTAAATGATCCCACAACTTCCATACTGTTTCAATTTGGAACATCAGTTTAAGAGTTTAATATAAAAACACAAAATAACCATCATAATACTTCAAAGAAATATGTGTGTGTGCGTGTGTGTGTGTATAGATATATTAGTAATACTATAATTTTTATTATATATATATATATATATTCGGGTTCGGTTCCACCTCGGGTTGGTTCCATATGGAACCAGAACCAACCCAAAAACCGTCGGTTCTCCTATATGTGGAACCAACCCGAGAACCATGATCAATTTTTACCCAACCCAACCCAACCCAATGAGGATGGTTCGGTTTCGATTTCGGGTTTACCCAACCCATGCTCACCCGTAGTTTTAAGTGACTACTTCAACCCTTATGTTTCTATAATTTTGTGTTTTTGTAGTGTGAAATTACAAGCATTACAGCTCAGATAATATTGTTTAAATGCCAACTTGACTTCTCATGTTTCTCACGTCAACTATGTTATGGAAGTAGTCAAGTAAAATATGTTTGATTAATAAAATGAAATAGTAATTTTTCTCTATGGAGTCTTAACTTTGCTCTAATAAGTTTGATCAGTTGACCTATTTATATTTCAATTGATTGTAATTTTTGCTTACCTAATCTTCTTTAGAACGTCTATCAAATACTGATAAAAACTAACAAAAACTTGTGAATTTTTTACTCAAGCCCCACCTCCCCCTTTCTGGAATGTCAACAACACAAAAGCAGAAACAAAAAAGTTATCCACTTAAAGAAAATTCTCAATTCATTCTATAATTATCTTAAAAATATTAGTATTTCCTCTACTAAGTGCTAATAACCCATAGATTGCCATCATGCTCGATGCTTCAAGCAAATTAAGGCTGAGGCCTAATAACACACAAATCGCTATTAAGCTCGACGTAGTGACCCAATCAATCTTTTACTGGTTACAATTTCATAATCTAAATTCTGAATAGATGAAGGGAACAAACAAATAACAAGAGACATTCTGGAGATATACTTTAGTTTAATCCATTGTTGGTTACAATTTCATAATCGAATAATTTGAGTAGATGAATGGAAGAAACAAATAGCAAGAGACAATTTGGGGTTTACTTGAGCTTGCAAGATGCTACGTGCACGTGATAGAGCAATAACGAAACTAGGCCAAATGTGGAGCTCGCTGGCACGGAAAGTGGTGTTTATAGACTGGAGTTGAGGGATTTGGAACTGCAGAAAGTGGCGTCACTTCTTATATTTGGCAACAAAATGATGTCACTTACCATTGGAGATTACAAGGCATAGAGTAAAATGGCGTTTTCTTCTTCCTGGGCTAGGCCACAATTCTGGACCTAAATGAAACTATTGTTCATTTATGGCCCAAAATTTTATTACTGTAGATCTACAGTGAATGACAACTCATCTTTAGTAGATAAAAGGTTATGTTAACATACACATCGTAGCAGGTACTTTTTTCAATAAATTTAGTACTAAAAAAAAATTAACAATAAATAATTAAAACGTTAAGAAAAATTGACTAAAACCGAATCAACACAAACCATAACCAAAAGTAGGCAAAATAGAAACATAAGATTGTATGTACTTTGAAACAATGCATGATTTTAACATTAAAAAATTTCTTTTTCATCAACTTAAATTCTAATTTTTTAATATTAATGAGAAATTTATTTAGTAAATTTTACTTTCAATTTTAACAATTATGCGCCAAATTATTTTATTAAACCATAGAGCTTCCAAAGCAAATAATTCATGCTACAAAACTCAACCATGAATAACAAAATAATATAATTGAAACAAAAAAATATTTAATTTATGCTAATCAATTAACGGTTTAACCATTAACTTAACAAAGATAAAAAGAAAATAAAAAAAATTAACTAAAGCCAAATCAACTAGAACCATAACTAAAAGTAAACAAATTATAATCATTAAAGTTTCATTTTGGAAAACAAAAATAAAGAAAAGCAACAAAAAAATCAACCAAGACAGAAAATGAAAAACATTAGACATTAAGGACTTAACAATTGATTTAATAAATTTTTAAAAAATAATTTAAATAAAAAATAAACAAATTATGGTGATCAATATCTTACTTTAGAAAATAATACATAAAAAACAATAAAAAGAAGTTTATAGACCAAGAAAGCAAATAAAAAAAAGAATATAGTGAAATAATTATTAAATTTGGGACCAAAATGGAAAATAGATGGAACATAAGGACTAACATGAAAAAGAGTAGAAGCTTAGGGACTGAATTCGTGTTTAACCAAAACAAAACATGAATCAGCCCAAAATAGAAAATGCCCAACATGTTATTTAGCAAAAAGCTTACAATAGAAAATACCCTACATTGTCACAAGGCCAAGAAGTCCAAAAAAAAAAAAAAATGTAATAATCAATTCTAAAAAATAATTAATTAGAATATTATTCACCAAATTAGGACTTTACGATTAAAAATAAACTGAATGTTAACTAGGGATGGCAAGTAGGTGGGTAAAATCTGTGATTCGCGGATGGGCGGGTAAACAGGTAAAAATAACCACGATGGTTAAGACGTGGGTAGCAACTTAGACCCATCTGGCAGGTACGGGCAGGTGGCAGGTCAGGTGGTAGGTAGGGAGTATCCATTATGGGTAAATCCGCCCCACCTACCCGTAAAACTCACGAGCGTAACTTTCCTACTTATTAATTACTCCCTCTGTCCCATATTGTTTGAAACAGTTGACTTTTGATCATAATTTGACTTAAATTTATTTATATTATTGGTTGTTAGAAAAAACTTTTAAAAAATATATTTAAAAACTATAGGTTTTTATTTATCATTTATAATTTTTTTTATTTATATACTAAAAATTGAAAATAAAAAATCATAGATTAATTGTTAAAAAGTGAGTGTTTCAAAAAATATGGGACAGAGGGAGTATAATGGAATGCAACATCTACGTTTAACTAATGCTTTATACTAAATCGCATTGAATATTTTCTTGTTTATATGTTATAATTTTGTATATTTTATGATTTTGTTGCATTATATGTAGTAAATGACTTTGTATATATTTTTCATATTTTATTTTTATGAAATTTAAAAAACATAGTTTAAACTGCGGGTTATCTACGGATACAGATTACCTGCAGGACTTGCGGGTATAGATGAGATTTTTCACCCACTAGAGGATACCCGCGAAATCGTAAGTACTAAAAAAACTACGGGTAGGAATGACAGATAGGAAATATCTACGCTCAATTTGCCCCGTTGCTATCCCTAATGCTAACATATACAACGAACATACTAGACACTTGGCATACCCAGCTACGTATATATATATTTTCAATATTATGGCATCAGATCAATACATCATTTCTTTTAAAATACATGACTACACCAACATTGCCTAGATGTTGGAAATAATACACAATAAATAATCTGAAAAATAAAAGAAAAAATTATAAAAATCTTATAATTACTCATGTTGGGAATACAGAACTCAATTAATACTTGTAAAAAACCCAATTTGGCGCAAACTTAAGCCTAAAGCAGAAAACTAAGTTATTCGAAAGTAGGGCTCAAGGCACATTGCACCAAAACTAATATGATACACTCATAATCTACTCCTAGTTGCAACGTAATCCATCTTTGATTCCGAGCTCATCAATGACCTTGCCTATCAAGGATGTTATACTTGTTATTCGAACTTCAGCCAGACTCTTGGTGCTGCAGTAACAGGTTATATTCATAAAGCAATGCTCATGTCCTTTAAAATATAAAGCTAACATTAAATTCAAGTGCAGAAGAGAACAAACATATGATAAAAAGTTTGGCTAAATACTCCAGACCCATTTCCCCCCGTCTATAGAAACCATACCTCAAAATCAGTAGATCCTTGCAATTTCAACTCCAAAATAAGAAGACCCGTACAATTTAAACAACATTCAACAACATCAAGCTCAAAATGCTAATTAATATGAAAGATTAACATGAATGGGTAAATAACTACACAAAGAGCATTAAGATTATCTTACAACTCAAACCCATTGCAGAAAATTAACAAACACAAAGCTGAACTACAAGCAACAGATAAAAGGAAAAGAAGATATTTCTTTCGAACTACAAAAACACAATCTATGCCCCCACTCTTTTCTTTTTCCTGACAAATTACTCAATAGTTGAATTAGCAACCTTACAATCTTTTTCAATCATTAGGAAATTTTACTATATTCATTCCACTGACTTAAACTAACGGGACCCAAGGTCACCAAAAAACATTTCTATGGTAACAAAATACAAGAAAAGTGATGTAGCTCCTCTGCACCAAATGGATGAAGTGCTAAGGTGGCACAAATGCATGCTCCATGTCAACCAATGCAACTACCTATTTTTTTTTTTTTTTTTGGCTTCATTTTTAAATCCTTCAAGAGCAGAACTTGCAGTTGCAACAACCTAGTTAAAATCATTGCATTTCATTATCATCCAAATATACACCAAAACTTTCCCCAGCATAGATGATCTAACTGCAGCTAAATATGATTACCATTCTCCTAAAATTGGGATATCTCCCAAGTCCAAGAGTAGCATTTGCAGGGGCAGAAACTATGTCCATCAATACTCGATGCACCTTTTTGTTTGACATGCAGACAAAAGTAAAATTTAGAAAAGGAAAAGAAAAACAAAAACAAAGTAAGATGGATCTAATGGAATGAGTGAATCAACGATGCACCCCATCCTTCAAACAAAAAGAGTGGGCATGATCTAATAACACCAAATAACTTTTTGACACAAAAGGTAATGTTTCAAAGCTTTTATAGCCGAGAAGAGATCTTGTCATGGCCACACCCAAACAAGTGTTTGAGTCCAAAAACGGAGGACAAGCTTTTCCTTATGTGGTTTTGATCAATTGAGAAAATTTATAAGCTTGTACTAATAAAGACATACAGAAACTCATGAGAGATACTCAGGAATGATGACACTATGATTGCCCAACAACCATTTATTAACACAAGACACCGCAAAGGAGAATCATAGCATATTTCGTCAACACACAAACATGATGGTTTCTTTGCCATCTTTAGGACACCTTTTATCAATGATCTTAACCCTTTTTCAAGAGATATCAAATAAGACTGATAACCATCTGCTTCCAACATCTAATTAAAATATGGAGGAAAAATAAAGTACAGCAGATCATATGTACCCTTTTCGCATTATTTGTGTAAAATGCCTATTCATGGGCAGCTGCTTAATCTGGTTTGGGAAGTTCCCTTCGAAACCAGCAATGATTTTCCACTTCCCTATAAGATGAGAACAGAATGAGAAAAAGCAGAATCAAGGTTACGGTCACAAAACATATACATACATACATACATACATACATACATACATACATACATATATCTGTGTGTGTGTGTGTGTGTGGGAGGGGGGAGAGCCCTCAACATACCTGTTTTTGTTCATCCAACTCTTTTCCCTTTCAAAAGCATAAGCAAGTCCTTCCCTACACTGAATCAAACATTAAAGTATGATTATTAAAAAGTCATCATGTCCTCATACACATATAAACTACGCAGAAATACATAATGCTGACAAAAATGAGCACCTGGAATCAAAGAGCATATAATTTTGCTCAAATCCTATTACCTTGTCGTCGCAGGAAATCCCCTGTGCACTGTGCCAGGAAAACCCAACTGTGATGCATTGAAAAAAGCAAATCCTTTGGCAACCAAAAGAAACCGCGATTAGAATCACAAATATCAAACAAATCAAGGCACGCAAAACCTCAATAAAAAATAACCACCCAGATAAAAGAAATGAAGATAAAAGTTCAAAAAAATTACAATCCTTCAAATCATCTCTCTGTTGCTGGGAACCTTGTTGGGGCGCTGCTGGGTGCATCAATGGGGCTCAAGAAGGACCAGTGTTCTTCTTTGCTGCTGACTAGCACAGTACATAGTCTTTCTTGTAGTTCAGCCTTTTAAGGTGGCAGAAGCAACTAATTTCTCTCCAATCCATATAGGTTCTCGCTGTCTTGGTGGGCATACGCCTTCCCAATGACAGGAGCTGCCACTGCAACCATCATATATTCAAGCAAAGTCACAAATGTTGTAACACGAGTTCTTTCCTGTATGCTCCACTTGTAGCTACACTTACTGCATCATCACTGTTAGTAACAACTGTCTTGCATGCTGTTGTCTTCCAAGACCTCTTCACTAATGACATCGTGATTGCTATTAGTAAGAGAAGACCAGAACAAGATAAGAAAGGATTCCTATCAAGGTTTGCAAGCTCAGATCATGGCAGAGGTATCGAAAACATTGTGAAATTTGTAGACTTGGATTGCAAGATTTCAAAGCTGCTTTGAAGTCTGTGGAGACGGTAAATGTGTCTAAGTAGATAAGTACATGTGCTTGCTGCTGGGAACTGTGAGCAAGACTTCCTATTGCAGAGTTTTGAGTTCCATTGAACTTGTGTATGGTCTGGGATGGTCTCTGTACAGAGATGAACTAGGATGTAAAATTGTTCAGACGTAAAGTCCTAGCTTATATTGTAGTTTAAATTATTGGTGCATTTTTGCTGCTTCACACAAGTTCCTGTTATTTTGTATGCTTCTACCTTGTTAAATTTCCTATACTAATGTTAGCCAATGCCAGAGGTCTTCATTCGAAGGGCAGCTTATCTTATAAGCTAAGGTCAATATCTGAATACTAAATAGATAAAGGACAATGCATATGATTCATTGATACATGGTCCCTAAGCCTCAGAGACTGTTATTAAACCTACAAGCAAAACCAAGAGAAGGTGTGCCTGAAGAAAATCCTGCTGAGTTTACTGCACTTGTATGAGTCAGTAACAACTATACTGCTTGGAATTGTGTTCCAAGAACTCTTCTCCAATGACATCGCTATTGCCTAGGTGAGAGAAGAGCATAAGAGCACAAGAAGAGGTTTGGTTCAAGGATTGGAGATTTCAATCATGCCAGAGACACTGAAAACACACTCTGCAATCTGAAGACTCGGACTGCAGACATTTTCAAGCTGCTTTGAAGTGGACGGAAATGGTAAACGTGTACAAGTAGGTAAGTCATAGCTTCCCATCTGCGCATAGTTCTTTACTGCACTATGTACTATTACAACTGTTTGCAGGCAAGGAACATTTCCTAGAGGAGATTTGAATTCCACTGAACTAGTGTTGTCATTTACAATCAAAGTGATGCTGATACAGATTTATGACCATGATTGTACTCGGTGGATGAATATTTATGGAACATGATGATGTTTGTTGGAACAAAACACCAAGACAGAACACCTGAGACAATACCTTGAAAGCAGCCCTTCTAGATGCTCCCTAATTCACTCCCTTTCCAACAAATCCACTGTCATTCGTACCCTCCATCTCATCAGCACCAGTGCCATTAACATCATCGGAGGTTTCGCCTCGTTCTCCATGCTTGGACCTTCTACCCATATCCTGTCTGGCTGCTAACCTTTCCAGAAGCGGACCCAGTTGTTGTTGCAACACATTAACCCTCTGCTTAAAATCAGTGAAACTTTAGCTAAGGTCCAAGGCAATTGAATGCTGGAGCTATGAATAACAATACAAGATGGTCATTGAGACCAAAAAAAATCTATGGTACACTATACTGAACCATACATATTTCTAGACAAACCTCCAGCGTAGTTGGTTGAAGGATCTGGTTCCAGAGACTGTTTATTACTGAACTGGTGTCCGAGTCATCAACATTGCCACGAGAACGCTTCAGCTGTGGCTCAGGATCATCATAAGTGCTATCAGGCTGCAGAGACCTTTTACCTGATTGCCGAAGCTTTATATCAGCAGTTGTTCCTTCAACATCAAATATCTCATCACGTACTTCATTTGCTAGAAATAGCTTGCTACATTGATCTTTTGCACTCTTTATCTCTACACCTGCAAAACACATGCACACATGACTTAGCCTGTTGTGGTGATTTCTAGCGGGAATAACAGACCTTATAGAATCGGTATGAGGAATCTACTTCATAATCACAAGCAACTGTTTTCTTACATAAGTGCTTTGAAGAGAGTTACATGTGCCCCGTCGTAGCCGTGTGAAGATTAATAGTAATTCAATGGCTCAGCCATTTTGGAACCATCACTATTCACCACAAAGGCCTAAGTTCATTTCACACCTCAAACTATGTTAACTCGGTTATTTTGGCCTTTAAACTATGACTTGGATCAACTCCGTCCCTTAACTATAAAACATGGTACACTTTGCCCTTGACTCACTGGCTCTGTTGCAACTCAAAAGGGCAACGTGTTGAAATTAAAGAGGCAAGCTGCCCTGATTTTCATAGTTTTTTTTTTTTGGGGGGGAGGGGGAGGAGTCAGTCTGAGTTATAGTTCAATGGACAAAGTCTCCAAGTCAAAAAAGTTCAGGAATATAAAATGGATTTTGGTTGTATGTTTTACTTTTTAGGAATTCGTTCACCAAGTGAGTAGATATAGGACTGACATGAAAATTTGGACAACTTTTAGGAGTCAAAGTGATGTCTTCTCTATTATATGAATTGTTCCAACTCATTAAGTGAATTAAATTAGTAAAAAGAAATAAAGCTATAATTACCAATTTGGAAGTGAAAATGGATAAATTTCCTACAATAGTAAAAAAAATAAAAAAAATATAACACATGAATAACTACCAAAAAGTCCAGTACTTCTCACCTCCTTGGATTTGAAGCCCCTGATAGTTATTTAGCACCACATCGCCGGTGGTTCTGTTCGTCAACAAGACGCCGCCCCAATTGCTACAGTATCTTATATCCTTTCCGCGGTCCGCATAATTCAGATGCCCAGACTGATCAACCAATTTTCTAGTTGAAGCACATGTCCTGTCGCCGGCGACCATATTGACACCTGAAAACCAAATCGACCGGACAAAATGGAATCACAGACTAATAAAAAAGCAATTCGGCTAATTAATCCTAAAAATACGCTAATTACCCCCTTGAAGCTGTAACCCTTGAACGTTAGAGACCGTGACCTTGCCGGAGCTGGTGTTGCTGGCGCTGACGGCGGCCCAATCGCTGCATTCTCTTCTCTGACTGTTGCTCCCTGCTTGATCCCGCTCCGGTTCCAGTTTCGGTTTTTCCTGGTCGTTGGGTTGCTCCAGACCGCCGAATGCATCTACTTTGTCAGGTCGATTCATGATGCCTCTGGATTTGTTCCGACCAAAGTCAGCCGCTGCTCGATTCAATTGGAACTTAGGAGTTCCCTGAGTTCCACTTCCACATATATACTCGAAGAACCGATGGGCAAAATACGGGGAAAGTGCACAATGAGTACTAAAAGTTGGCACCCTTTTCTATTTAAGTCCTAAAAATTAACATCTTTCTAATTGAGTCCTAAACCTATTAAAATATGCGCACCATTAGTCCTAAATAACAGGCGATCGACGGCACCTCCGACTTGGCACTAAACGCCGTCATCCTTCAAATGCCCATGCTTATGTGCAGCCCAGTTTACCAAGCGAGATAGATAGACAAGAAAAGTTGAAGTTGTTGGCTGATTGTAAAGAAACAAATGAAATAGAGTATTCAACACCTACAACCTTATTCACTGTTGCACTATAGGTAAGAAGAGGAAAGCTATTTTTCGGTGGTGGAATTGGATCAATCCATAAAGTTAATTTTTCAGATTATATAGGTTGAAAAAACAAACAGGTATATATATATATATATATATCATATTTTAAGGTAGGGTTTGTGCACTTCAAGATAACTTGAATTATATATGTTGATATTGTTGTTTGAATGCATGATTTTTTTGTCTATTGTTTATGGATTTTAGTAATATGGATATATGCATGATTGGCGAGTTCTAGCTGGGTGGCGTGAAAAATGGCCTAGTCATATGTTTCTATGTTACTAGTTTGTAAGGCATTGCAATATATGACAACAATTTGTCATAAAATTCCTTGTTTTAATTATTTTGTAGAATGGGAGACACATCTGCTTCATTAATATTCATATACGGTGGCCAGTTCAAAGATAGGCATCATAGTGAATACGTGGGTGGGATGCGAAGTCAACTAACTGTGGATACAGATATGATATCATACCATGAACTAAAGGGAATGGTTGAAAGTTTGGTTGATCTGTCTGTGAAGAAGTTATTTTGGTTAGAACCACAACAAAGTGGTAACGAGAAAAATGGTGGAAATAAAGGCAACTAGTGATGTAGGCATTCATATGATGGCAAAAACATTGTTGGAAATTGGGAGTCTTAAAGTGTACATTGAACATGAAACTAGCATTGGGAATAGATTTACACCGATATACGATGCAAACAATGAGGATAAAATTAATGAAGACTCTATTGATGCAGAGAGAGAATATTAGGATAAAAAAATTGATAGTGTAGAGGATGACGATGGTGCAATGCTGAGCAAGTTGTTTGGGTATATTGACCAAGATGAGGAGGTCAAAATGGAGATGCAGTACTTGAGTGACAATGATGATAAGTTGAAAGTAATTCGGGAAAAAGTGAAGGAGTTCAACAGAAAATGGGTAGACATAAAGTTGAAATTGAGTATTCTAGACAGAGGTGATACAAGGGAT
This sequence comes from Aquilaria sinensis, assembly GCA_005392925.1. NCBI lineage: Eukaryota > Viridiplantae > Streptophyta > Magnoliopsida > Malvales > Thymelaeaceae > Aquilaria > Aquilaria sinensis. The sequence continues at coordinate 103,248 of SMDT01001059.1, read as the reverse complement.
GGTGAGGATGATGGAAAAAGAAGCAATATTGTTGGTCGGTCGAGGGGAATAGGACTTAGTGAATGTGACAATCATGGATTTCCACGGTATAACCAAAACTCTACTTTTCCTGTATTTGCAGTGAGTATGACCTTCAATGACCCGTAACAATTTAAAGAGGTTATTTTTAAAGACTTAATTATGGAACAGAGACTTGTAAGGATAGCAAAAAATACAAAGGAGTGGGTGAAAGTTAAATGAGAAAGAATGGGTTGTTCGTGGCTTATATCTCTGGGTTATAGCCAAAAAACTGGTTTTTATCATGTGAAGACATGTAAGGATGAACATTCATGTGGCATTACTTTTAAAAATAAGAGAGTGACAAGTAGGTGGTTAGCTGCATGCTTCTTTGTGAAGATAAAGACTATGCCTATCATTAGGTTGACAAATTTCAGAAACATGGTAAGAGAGAAAATTGGATAGAATGTGTCATTAACCAAGTGCAAAAGGGCTAAAATGAGAATTTTTAAAAAATTACCAGGTTGTTATAAGTAGGAGTATAGATTGTTGTGTGACTATGCGGAAGAGGTAAAATTTAGAAACCCTAGGACTATGTGTGAGATAAGATTAGATCCTCCATTGACTAGCTCCACTAATTCATTATTCAACAACTTTTATGTTCGTTTTGATTCATTTAAAAAAAGGATTTCTTGCTGGGTGCCAACAAGTTATTGGTCTGGATGGTGCTTTCCTTAAAGGGGTATACAAAAGAGAGATTTTATTAGCCATAGGGAGAGATACCAACGATCAAACATTTCCTATTGCAGGGGCAATGGTGCGAATTGAAAACAAAGACACGTGGTCTTGGTTTCTAACAAAATTGAATGATGATCTTGATGTTGGTAATAGGTTTGGTTGGACAGTAATCAATGACAAATAAAAGGTATCTAGTATATAATATAGTTTTTTTTATTTGAGCATTTGGTGAATGTGTGATATTTAAAAATCTAATGTTGTTTTTTCTCTCTCCAGGGATTTGTGCATGCTTTTTTTAATCTAATTCCTAATGCAGAACACTGTATGTGTGCTAGACATATTACGCGAATTAGGGTAGTAAGTTGAAGGGGGCCAAAGCTGGAGAAATTATTCTGGCAATATGAAAAATCAATAAACACTGTTGACTTCAAGAACGTAATAAAAAAAAATTAAGGAGATCACTCTTTGAGGTCATGACAGTCTACTGGCAAGTTCACCTAAACATTGGTGTAAGGCATTTTTTAACCCATTAGTGAAGTATGATATTATGCGCACAATAATTTGTGTGAAGGGTTTAATGGATGAATTCTTGAAGCAAGAACCAAGGATGTGTATTCCATGCTCAAAAAAATTAGACAAAAAGTGATAGTTAGGTTGCAAAACCAATGATACTTTTATATTGGTTGGTCAAGAAATTTTGGCCCCAACATTTTTAAGAAATTAGAAGCCAATAAAAAGGCTAGTAAATTTTGCCATTGTGTTTGGAATGGTCATGATGGTTATGAGATAATGGATAATGACATGAAATATGTTGTGAATTTACATTTTAGGGATTTGTGTGTGCGGAAGTTGGTAGGTCAGTGGCATTCCTTGTAGACACGCAATTAGAGCTATCGAGTCCTGTGGAGAACAACCTGAGGATTACTTAGATGCATGCTATAATAAAGCGATGTTTCTATCCGCATATTAGCATATGTTGTTCCCTATGACCAGTAATATGTTTTGGAAAAAAGGGTGATCAATCAAAGCCCTTACCCCCAAACCACAAGGTTGTGACAAGGAGGCCAGGGAAAAAAAAAAAGAGGAGTTGGAAATGGTGAAGGGTGATCAAATGTCTAGGCAAGGTGGAACGGTCAAGTATGGATTGTGCAAAAACTATGGACATAATAAGAAGAGTTGCCCGATGAAGGTGTGTGGTATCACATTTCTACATTTAAGTTTATATGTGTATTACATGGCAAATACTAATTATTGTCCCTAACCTATATATAAGGAAAACAAGAAGCAACTGCCGTCTCTGCACCAAGAATCCCTGATGCAATGTCAGTAATATGTGGAATTTTTACATTATTAATTGAGAGCCTTATGAACTTTAAAATAATCCTCATTTTGTTCTTTATGATGAGCAAAAAAAATAAGCAATTTTGTTTATCCTACAAGCTCTGGACACCAAAATTTTAATGTTGACATTACGATCGTGAATGTTTGTATTTTGTTTCTCTACCTTGATTCCCCATTCAGTATTTACCTTATCTGTAAACTAATAACAAGAGCTTATTGTTTGGGTTTGTAGCTTGGTTTGCTAGGGAAGTTGTTTGTTGCCAAAAGTCTAAGCTCGACGAGGAAGACTATAACAGTTCAACAATTAAAAAGACTATAAGTAGCTAAGTTGCAAGTAAGAAGGCAAAAATGGCCAATGACCAACCTTTATGCAGATTCAGAGCCCTTCAATTAGTTGTATACTTAAGAAAGTCAGAATCAGAATCAATAAAGGAATGTAGTCAGTTCAAAAGTCATGACATGGTGTCTTTTGTTGTGCAAAACTTTTATGCAGTCAGTTTAGAACCATTTTATGTAGCAATTTTGTCTTTTAGTGCCAAAATTAGTGTGTGACTAAACTTGGAAGTGATCCTATGAAGTACTTGAGCTACATGCATCAAAATGAATTTTTTTTGTTTTATCTTCTCAACCACTAGATTATTCTGTCTTGAATTTGATAAGTTATAGTTATGGAGAAAAATGATCCTCATGTTAACATAATTTGACTTACCATTTGACTTTTTAATAGAGAATTTATTTTGGTCTAAGACTTTGTTAAGGTATTTTTTTGATGTATTTGGGACATGTGAGAAGTGTTCTTTCAATTAAAAAAGTAAGTGCATTAGAGAAAATATTTATTTCATATTTTGCTATAGCTTGACTGGTTTTTTTAGTTTTAAGTGATCAAATTTTAGTGTTGTGGCATATAGCTTCATTTTAACTACACTAACAAGTTGTTGGAACACAGCATAACTTATTGGAACAAAAAAATGCAGGGAAAAAAAATTGTTTAGCTCAAAACTGAATGTTATATGCAAACAATGAATTTTAGATGCTTCATGCTTTTTGCACAAGTGAGATTTTCAAAAACCAATAGTTCTAGTAAATCATAAATCTTTTAAACTAGCTTGGTATAAAATTTCAGCTCAAAACTCCTTCATTTGCCAACAAGTCAAACTTGAGTCAAAACAGCCAAATTTGTATAAATTACTACAAAATTTTGTAGTACTTTGTGCGTATTCTTGCAAATTTCCAGTAACTTTGCCCTAATTTAATTCAGTTATGTTAAAGCTTAGAGCCACAAGATTAACAACTAAATAAACCATAATTACACAGCATAACTTGTTGGAACACAAACATGCAGGGAATTTTTTTTTTAGCACAAAACTAAAAACATTGAACTTTAGATTCTTCATACTTTTTGCACAAGTAAGATTTTCAAAAACAAAAAATTCCAGCAAATCATAAAATTTTTAAGCTAGCTTGGTATAAAATTTCAGCTCAAAACTCATTTATTTGCTAAGAAGTCAAACTTCAGTCAATGGGGCTAAAGTCGTAGAAATTACTGCAAAATTCTGCAATATTTTGTGCTTATTCTGCAAATTTCCAGCAACTTGGCCCTAGTTCAATTTAGTTATTTTAAAGCTTAGAGCCACAAGATTAATAACTAAATAGATCATAATTACACAACATAACTTGTTGGAACACAAAAATGCAGGAAAAGGAGTTTTAGCTCAAAATTGTATTTTTGTGTAAACAACGAACTTTAGATACTTCATACTTTTTGCACAACTTACAGCCTGTTTGGCAGGATTTAACTCGAGTAAATTAACGTGTTTTTCTTCATTTCATAAAGATGAGATGTGGGGTCCAAGTTTTTTACTCTTATTTGGCCCTAGAATTAAGTCTAATTACATGGCCACCTCCCTGAATCTCCTTCCAAAATGGTTGCCACCACCGTGTAAACCTTGAAGCCTTTCTAATACCCCTTAGCATAACATCTTTGTCATGCTAGACATATAAACATGAAGCTTCTTCAAAGGGTAGTCTAACGCCATGGCTGATAGAACTGTTTTCATAGCTTGCACCGTCGGTTCCTTCATCGATTGAATGTGTAAATGATCACACAACCAGGCGAGGAGGTTTTATTGATTTATTAGCTACAGAAAGAGGTGGAATCTGTGAAGCAGCTCTAGTAGTGAAGATCGGGCCTTCAGCAGATAGGCAGAGCAGTGTTGTCCCTCATAGACTTTCTTCACAGCCAAGTAGCAATCGATGGTCGAATGGCCGAGCGAGTGAACTATAAGATCATGAGAGTCAAACGACCAGATCTACTTCCACGATTGGCACTGATGATCAGATGACCTAGCTTTGAATGTCAAGATCGCAATTAGATTAGGTGGATTTGTTCTTGTGAATAGTGGCGTAGGAGATGTGGTGGATACCAGGGATGGCAAATGGATGGATTGGGTGTGGAGCCACCACATCTGCCCACATCCGCCACCCGCCTGCCAGATTTGATGGGTGAAAAAAACACATGTGCCCGTCACCTATAGATCACGAGCTCCCCCACAAATTGCTCACGAAATTGGCAATGTAGGGAATGAAAAATAGCAGAACGACAAGCATGTTTAAGTAGGCAGCGGCATCGAGAATGGTGACAGCGGAGGCGGAGGTGGACAAGGCTACTCCTTCAGGGGCGGTTTGGGAAACATGGGAGGAGTCACAACCGAAGGACTTAGTAGGGGGAGGATCGGCAACGTCACGATTGGTGGGTGAGGGAACGGCAGGGTCACTATTGGTAGGTGAGGGAATGATGGCATCACCATTGGCGGGTGAGGGAATTGCGATGGCAGTATAATTAGAGGTTTAGGAATGAAAGGTGGAGGCTTTACCATTAGAGGTTTTAGGACATACGGTGGCGGCTTCACAATGGAAGGCTTGGGAATATACGGTGGAGGCTTGACTACAAAGGCTTTTAAAATAGGTTCATCAAAAGAAAGAAGAAGATAGAAGGCAGTGAGCTGGTGACAGAAAGCAGAAAAAATGTAGCGTTATTGTTTGCTAATTTACACTTTAGTCACTTAAGTTATATATTTGTTTCATGTTAGTCCTATTATTTTGACAAGTTACAAATAAGCCATTCATAAAGAAAGGAAAATTGCAATGGGTTGCTGGTGTCGCAGGTCTACTCGCGGGGCCAAATTAAAATCCGTGCCACCAAACAGGTGAAGTTCTCATCAAATACCCACGATCTGTGGGTCGGATATCTTCACCCCACCCACTACTATCCCTAGTTGAGACCATGGAGATGACTTGTAGGAGAAAGGGCTTTTTAGACTTTTAAGGGACCGGGTCATATACGACCCGCTTGTACAACCCGACCCAAAATGAAAAACATATTAACCGGGCTGCATTAAAGCGAAATGAAGTGGGCCTTAGATTTTCAAAAACCAAAAGTTGCAGCAAATTATAAATCTTTTAAGCTAGCTTGGTATAAAATTTCAGCTCAAAACTCATTCATTTGTAGAATTTATTCCAAAATTCTACAATATTTTGTGCCCATTTTTTCATAGTTCTAACAACTTGGCCCTAGTTCAATTTAGCAATTTTAAATCTTAGAACCACAAGATTAACAACTAAATTAGCTCATAATCATAATACATTACTTGTTAAAACACAAAAATGCAGTAAAAAAAAAAGTTTTAGTTCAAAAATTGTATCTTATGTGTAAATAGCCAACTTTAAATGCTTCATACTTTTTGCACAATTAAGCTTTCCAAAAATCAAAAGTTCTAGCAAAACATAAATCTTTTAAGCTAGCGTGGCATAAAAAATCAGCTCAAAACTATTCATTCGCCAAGAAGTCAAACTTCAGTCAAATGGGCCAAAGTTGTAAAATTTCCTGCATATTATGCAGTATTTTCTACACATGCTTGGAAATTTCCAACAATTGGACAATTTGGGACCAATACTCCCTTATCCCTTTTCAATCATTTTCTTTGATTATGATGAAACAAGCTGGCGAAAAAAGCTTTCTTTTTGTTCTTTGTCTTTCAACAAGAATCAATGTTCAAGACCCTCCATTGTTGACATTCAAGCTTCAATTCCTCTTCTCCATCTTTCTTACAAAGCAAACTGGGCTGCACATAAGCATGGGCATGCGGAGGATGACAGCGTTTAATGCCAATTCAGAGGTGCAGTCAATCGCTTGTTACTTAAAACTAACGGTGCACATATTTTAATAGGTTTAGGACTCAATTAGAAAAAAATTAACTTTTAGGACTTAAATAGGAAAGGGTGCCAACTTTTAGGACTCACTATGCACTTTCCCGGCAAAATACTGAAATATATACCAAATCTATCACAAAGTTTTTTATCCCAAATTTCCATTTATGTCTTAAAACGGCTCTAACAACCACTAATATTTTAAAATCAACTAAAATTGATTATTAACCATTAAAACATATTTTAATAAAAAGAAGAAAAGTAGTGGTTTTGAAATCTTATGGTGGTAATGTAACTTTTAATTTTTTTCTTATGTGACAATTGAGGAAAAAATAAAATATCAAAATTTTAAAAAAATGATTGCAAAATAAAAATAAAAAATTTATTTTTTATTAAAATTTTTTTCATATTCTTTAGTAAAATTTCATCATCTATAAATAATTTTAAATTTCAACATTACAAAATGGCAGTATTGTATTTATCTTTTTCACTAGATATATCAGTGCTATATTTATAATAATTTTTGGAAAATTTTACAAATATTTGTGGAAGATTATTTAAAAATAATTGTTTCCATATATCATGGTTGTTTTAACACACTTAATACAAATTAAAACCTTACAATTTAAGAAACTCTAGAAATAAAAAAATAAGTAAAAATGCACAAAATAGTTTTCAATTTCTTAACTATGAGGTTTTAATCAATATATAAGTTGTACAAATAATCATGGTTTATAGAAATAATTTTATTAATAATTTCCTCAAATAGTTATAGAATTTTCTGAGCAATTATTTATTGATGTATCACTAACGTATCTATAAAAATGAAAAATAAAAAATTATGATTTTATAAAGTTGGATTTTAAATTTATTTGTAGATGATAATTATACTTGACAAAAAAGCAATTATTTTATTTTTTTCATTTATCTATTTATTTTTTTGAAAAAAGTTTCAAAAATTTATATGTTATTTATTCTTTAACTGCACATAAGAAAAAAATGGATAAATTACCTAAAGCTTTCATAGTTTACAGGAAAATAGGAGAGTTCATTTTACATTAATTTTAATATATCATTGAGCATTATTCTTATATGAAGTAATTATTTGCCTAATTATCAATTTATTGATACCTGCAAAAAGTGAAGCAATTTCAATTTTCGTAGGTAATTAAGGATGTAGAAAGGGATTAAAGGCTAGAATTAAGGATTGATTTAAACCCCTTTGAAGCTACAAGTCTTAAAGATTAATGATTACCAGGTTGCTAGAAGTGTTGTTTTTGTAATAGACGGCACTATAATCTCTATAATGTGTCTTTATTTGGCATATTAAGTGAATGGATTGCTTTACTAGTTTTTAGGGTATCTAAATGGAATAAGCACTAATAAGTAACAATTGATTGATATGAATGGTAGTTTTAATTGATTGATATGAATGGTAGTTTTAATAAAGCAAGGGTAAAAGTAGAGAATTCACCATAAATATCTTTTTCCCAGTGAAAATAGTACCAAATATATGACAACTGAAGAAGTAGAAATTACATTATAGGCACATTTTGAGTTTTCTTTATCATAAGAGGTTAGTGAACAAATAGGAGCATTTGGCCTCAAAAGTCTTAAGAGCTTATTTTTTTCCCGACAATCATTGTTTTGCGATTCGCTTCTTCAGAGATTCTTCTAGAGTCTCATTTCATTGATCCTTCTTTTCTCATTTGTTTTATTAAGGAAGGGCCTTGTATTCCATTCTATTGAAAACAAATTTAAGAAAAATGCCTTCATTAATTTGTTTACACAAAGTAAGGTAACAAATCATCATAATAGTAAGCCCTAGGCATCTTTTTGCCCTCGAAATCTGCTAACTTAAAAACTCATTCTCTAACTTTACTCTTGAATAAGAAGGGTTGATCCCAGTTAGGTCTCAGCACCCTATGCCTCGAGTTTCTTCCTATTAAAATTGCTTTGACAAGGGCCAATCCTCTTTCTTGGATAGCTTTCTTCTTAACCTTTTTTTATCACATGTCAGTGCGATTCATTACTTGAAGGCCCTCATACTAACTTGGGCATCTTTTTTTAATTTCTCAAATAGATCTAGTCTTCCTTCTAGTGATTTGTCGTTTTCTCCTACATTGAATGCTTGGACCTGGAAAGTGGGATACACGGTTTCCATGGGTATGAGCAAGTCTGCTCCATAAACCAAAACAAAATGGCTCTCACTAGTTGGCCTTCATGGTGTCATTCTGACACATGATAACTAGCACTCACCAATTCGCCTTTGTGGCATCTTATCTCAATTCTTCCAATAGATTTAGTCTTCCCTATCGTGATTTGTCATTTTCTTCCACATCGAACACTTGGACCCAAAAAATGGGATGCACAGTTTCCAAATGTGTGAGCACATATACTTTATTGACCATAGCAAAATGGCTCTCACCAATTAGCACTTGTGGCATCGTTCTGTAGTCCCATAGAACACTAGACAACTCTTCTACCCACTTACCACTGGCCTCATTTAACCTCTTCTTCAATCCTTATTTTAAGGTTTGGTTGGCAACTTTAACTTGCCTATTTGATTGTGGATGAGCTATAGGTATGAAATAAAGGTAGATACATTTTGTTTCTGTTACTTGGGGCACTTTTTAATTATCAAATTTCTTGTCATTGTTTGTGACGATGGCTCGAGGGCATCTAAATTAACATATTATATTTTTCCATAGGAATTTTATGATTTGGGGGCTCATGATCAAGGCCAGGGACTCTACCTCCATCCATTTAGTGAAGTAGTCCATAGTCATGATGCAATACTTGACTTGCCTAAGAGCCATAGGGAGTGCTCTAATTAAGTCAAGGCCTCACATAGCAAATGGCCAAAGATAAATTGCAAGCGAAGCGCCAAAAGATGGCAACCTTTGTGTCTAGGAGTTAAGCTAGCGAAAGTGGCATCATTTGACAAATTTCCTAGCATTCCTTCAAAATGTCGGCCAAAAGTACCATTGTCATAGTGTCTTATGAGCTAGAAAATTAGCTCTAATATGCACTCCACAGTTTCCTTAATGGATTTCCCATAGAACCTCCAACCCTTCTTGGGATACCAGGCATCGCTGCAAGGGTAAAGCGAATCCTTGTTTGTATAATTCTTTCTCTATAATGACAAACCTTCCTAAGTGAATCCTAGTCATTTTTTTTCATTGTGTGTCCCGCTCAAGGTCCCGATCTTGAGATAAAGCTGTCTTGGTTGTCTCTAATCATCCTCATGGGCTTGGTAGTCTAATAAGTAAATAAAGGGTTTCACAAGTTTTTCTATCAGGGCTTCTTCCTGGATTTTTGAAAGGGCATAAACTCTTGCATTCTTGACCTTCAGAAAATTCTAGACTTGTATGACATCAAATAATGTCTGTATTAAATTCTTGGGCAAGCTTATATAATTATAAAGATTTGGATCTTTAACTCTTACAACTCTGGTGGCTTAGTTCACTATCAATTATGAATTACTGTATGTTTATAGGTGGCATACCCCCGCTCGACTAACCATTTGCAACCCTGCTATGAGGGTTTCATATTTGGCCACATTTTTTGTCATTAGGAACTAAAATTTTGTTCTGAGCATTGCTTCCATTCCAAGAGGGCATTGTAGTATGACCCCAACACCTTGGTATTTAGGTCCAGAGGCTCCATCCACATACATTTCCTAAGGTAGGCTATCGTTTGGGTGCTTTTCTTCGGTTATTTCTACGGGTGTCATCTCTACAATGAAATTGGCCAACACCTGAGCTTTTATTGCTTTTAGGGGCTTGTACTGGATGTCAAATTCTTCTAGCAATATACACCATTTAGTCATCCTTCCATACTAATCAGGTTTTTTAAGGGCATTTTAGAGGGGCAAGTCTATTCAGATGATGATCTTATGCATCTGGAAGCAAGGTCTTAACTTTCTAGATGTTACTGTGAGGGTAAAGATAACTTTCTAAAAGATAGAAAATCAAGACTCAGCTCATTGGAGAGTTCTGCAGATGAAGTAGATAAGCCATTATTTGGCCCTTATTCCCTTATGAAGACAACACTGATTGATTTTTCTGTCGCAGTTAGTTACAAGACAAGGGGCTCATCGGGCCTTGGTTGTTTCAACATCAGAGCCATTATAAGTACTCCTTAATCTATTTGAAGGCTTCACAAGACTCTTTTGTCCATTTGAACATTGCTTCCTTTTTTAGTATTCGAAAGAAGGGCCGACAATGGTCTTTATATCGGGACACAAAATGTCCTAGGGTGGTTAGTCTCCCAACTAGCTTCTGAATGTATTTCTTGTTCTGAAGGTTAGGCATTGTCATTATTGCTTTAATTTTATCCAGGTTAGCGTTAATCCTTTTTTTGGAAACCATATATCCTAGAAACTTTCATGCCACAACTCCAAAAGTACAATTTTGGGGATTTAATCTCATATTAAACTATCTTATTTCTTAGAAGGTTTCACACATATCGTTAAAGTGTCAATTTATCGTCCTACTTTTGACGATCATATTGTCCCTATTATTTAGAGAAGACTCTATTCATGAGCCTCTGGTAGGTGGCTTCCATTTTCTTCAAGCCAAATGACATCATTTACTAACATTGGCCTGACCATGTACTCCTTTAATTCCCAACCTGGATCATCTCTTCAAGGAGCTGCTTCAATTGCCATCACTTTTTAGTATTGTGCCTATTGTCTTTATAGTACTGCTAATATTTCTTCAAGTCTTTCTAGTTTGTAGGCCCTATTAACAGGGCCCACTTGGGCACCTGGTTCATTCTTTCCAAAGCATATTAAATGTTTGACTTCATCTCTCTTAAGAGTGGCAAAACTGGGTTTGGTCGTGACAACTCTACACTTCTACTTCGCTTTCTAAGGGCAAGTCTACTCTATCTAGCTCTTGGTTGTTCCTTCTATATCGTAGGGTGATTGAGCTTATCTGCACACATGAACCAAGTGGCTCGTTCAAAAAACTCTGTTGTACTTTTGACAGGGTTTTCATCTAAGTCTTATGCCAGCCTAGAATCATTTGATAACCCTTGGGTTATGGCCATCAGGTGTAGCTCTGGGGACAAATCTTATACTTGCACTACTTCAGCATTGAATTTCATCACAAAGTCTCTCAAGGACTCGTCCCTATTTTGCCGTATTTTCAACAAATTAGCCACTTTCTTGGGGGTTGGTTTACTTCCTAAAAAGTGGTGAAGAAATGTCTAAGAAAAGTATTTAAAAGAATGAAAACAATGCCTCTGATTGGTCTCAAACCAGGAGGCGATTGCTCTTATCAGTGTTGAATTGTATTCTCTGCACATAATGGCGTCTAAGGCACTTTTGACTTAATGGAGGTGATGTATCTTTGTAAATGATTAATGGGATCTATTAGGCCATTGTAAAATGTCAATTTTTGGCATCTCGAAGCCATTAGGGGTTAGGGCATTGATAATCTCATTTGTAAAAGGTTGAAGTCACATATATTCAATGTCAATTGTAGGGTCGAACCCTATTGGGGAAAGTTTGAGTGCTTTCATGTGTTGTTTCATCTTGTCTAGCTTATGTATAATGGCCTTTATCTTGCTGCCAACAGGTCTATTAAATCGTATCAATGATGTCGGTGGGTCCAATATGGACACTTAGGGGTGAATCACGAGGTAGGACTCGAAGGGGTTCATCAGGCACCAAATGAATTTCGACAACCTCCTAAGGCATTTGTGGCAAGGCCCTTCATATTTCATGCTGAACAGTTATCTTCAACTGCTCCAAAATGGCATGCTGAAGAGCTTGAAATTGGTCATCATTCAAGGCAACAAGTCCTTTTCCCTTATAGGGATCCCTTAGCTATGCTAAAGGTTCCTATCCTTTAACTCCTAGGCTAGTCAATTCATCTTCAAGTCCTATAGACACTCCCAGTGATTAGTCAAATCCCTTTATTGACTTTCGTGCTCGTTTACTAGTAAGTCTTGGTTATCCATGTAAGATCTCCTAAAGTTCACAATATTCTTATGTGCAATACCAAGTTGATAGTCAAAGTAGGATCGTGTAGGCCAGATGAACTTGGCCTAGAAGCTTTGGAATGGGTGAACCATAGATGCAGCCAAAGACACCGTCAGAGCCCCGGGATGTTTTTCCCAGGAGAAACCCTTTGATGATCAAGTCAATTTTCAATAAGAATGTAGAAAATGTAGAATGCAAGGTGAAATCTTATACGTTGGGATTGGTGAGTGGAACTTATTTATATAACTAGGGGAAGATTTGAAAGAATCACTTATAGATGAAATTATCTCGCAATTGAAGGATTCTGTTTTTACCTTTGTTGGGTTTTCTTTCTGATTCGCTTAGGGCTAGGCTTCTTGCTATTGCCTTTCTTAATTATGGGCTTTATGGGCCATGCATGAGCCCAAATGGTACCACCTGTCATCTAAAATTTTGTGGAAGATTTTATAAAAGTTTTAGTATATTTAACAAAAGTCTAAAATCATTACTTTTGAAAACGTCTAGTATATATTTATGGGAAAATTACCTAGAACCCCCTTTGAAGTATACCCTAACCTACACTTTTGTCATCTATCTTTCAAATACCTACAATTACCCTTTTCTAAAGCAAACTCCGTTAATGACCGTTAAAGAAAACAAGAGAAAAATATCTGAATTTGCCACCCTAGCTTTCTTCATTAGAAACTTTGCAATTCTACTTTCTCAACCAAATTAAACTTTATTAGCTTCGATCGCTATCTTTGGTGGCAATTAAGCTCGAAAACAATGGGCCTTGGCTGAATAGCCATCCTTGGCAATGATTAAGCCAGAATATTAACTCTTTTCTGGCTTTGATCATTAAGCCAACATTTGAATCCGCTGTAGACTTGAAGTTTCGAATTGAAGCAGTTGGTATAAAAAATACATAGCTTTGAGACCCAGTAACAAAACGAGGGCTGCCGACTTTTCCCAGGTACCATCGAAACCCTCATTCGACTTGAAGAAGAGGAAAATAATAGCTGACTATTGCTCAATAAAGAAAAAGTAAATCAACACTCAAACCTAGATTTTTGAACCCAGATTTCCTTATATTTCCATTTGCATTTGCTGCCGGAAAGCCTCTAATTGCGATTTGTGACTCACAAATTCAAAGAGAGATTAATTGATTAAGAGAAGAATAGAAAGAGTAAAACCTAGCTCATGAGATTTAGGAAATTTTTGGGATTTCACAATGGGAAATCGAGGAAGGGACAACAGCATTAGAGGACTCATTGTCAAATGAAATCTATTTGAGTTTCAAATGCAATGCCTTAAACAAAATCAGACAACGATGACGACAGCTTTGAGATTCTAGTCGGAAGCCTAAAGATTCCCATAGCCAAGAGTGAACCACTTGTGTTAGTGGGTCTAGATAAGGTCAGAGGAACCTTCCTGGTTGAGGCAAGAGAAGGAAGCGGGGAAAGGGTTTTTATGGTAGGGGAGGGTGGGAGAGAAGGGTTTGGCTAGGGGAAAAAAGAGGTGGTTGGTGAGTAAAAAAGGTAATGAATCCAAAGATTGTTAGATGTACAAGTTGGCGCGGCAAAAGTTTCTGGGAAGAAAGCTAAGAGTGCAAACATAATTGTTTTTCATTTTTTTATCATAATGGTGATTAAAAAAGTTAAATTTTTCAGGGGATAAGTGTAGGTATTTGGAAAAGGGGGCACAGAAGTGGAGGTTAGGGTATACCTCAGTAGGATTTTGGTAATTCTCTCTATATTTATTTATTCTGGTAACTCGAATATTTTATACTGGTAACTTTACCCCACATCCCTCTTAAGTAGGAGTTTTTATTTCAAGGAACAGCAATGTTCTCAGCCTGAAGGCACTAAAAAATCTAGCTTTGCCTCAAATACGCCACGTGGTTAGGTTTTGTTCCTTCTTTATATTTATACTCTTGTAGCAATTCTTTGAAGCTGAAAATTATGTTAGGATTGAATTCCAATACAGTGAAACTCGAAACTCAATAAGCCTCTTTCATTTTCATTTGATGGTGAAACTCGAGAGTTACCGGAGAATTTATTATAGAAAAGCAATAGGTGAGAAAACATATCATGGATGAGAGAAGCGTTTAGGAGAAAACAAAAGCATTTGAGGGGAGAACAAAAATGATGTCACCATCCATTTATAAGGAAATAACATTTTCAATCATAAAACTTTTAGTGTTTTACAAATTCAGTCCTAATGTTTATCTAGTTTCTAATAAGTCATAATTCTCCTGTTCACATTCAGGGTGTTACCACTTCAACAAATGTGAAAATTACAGTATAAAGGCATATGGTTATAAATCATTATATAACGTAATTTTCACCATATTGAATGAAATGTGAGGGGTAAAGTGAATAATCTACACCTCCCTAAAATATTACAATGGTTACTTGGTACTAAAGGGAGCATTAAAGGATTGCTTGTTTTACAAGTAATCTATGGGTCTTATTGCAAGATTTTAAGACTTGGGTACTAAATTGTAAAACTCTAAAAGAGAGATTTTGGAAGGATTTGAATGGTATGGAAGCAATTTTTGGAGGCTGAATTGCATAAAGGAAACAAAAGCTATTATTCAAGAACCTAAGACAACTAGGTGTACAATTGTTCACAAAAATAACTTAAGGATGAGATGATTTTTTACAAGAGTCAAGGGTGGCCATTTCTAGCATTATTCCAGCCTTTTATTTCCAGGTTATAAGGTCAAAAAGGTGGGCTAAAGATTAGCCAAAAAGTCTTTATTTAAGACATACTTATAGTGACCTAAGTGAGGGTTAATGTTAAACTAATCAAGTCAAGTAAAATATCTTGATTTCTTGCCATTTCTTGCCCATTTTCATCCCCCACCAGGCACAACCTGTTCCTTAGCTCCTCCATAAGCTTCCATAGCCACCATGGCTCAATCTCCCAAGAAATCACAAAGAAAGGGAATCGGATGCAACAAGAAAGAGAAAAACCCTAATTTTCGGGTTTATTGTGTATCTCTTGAAGATTTCAACCTTCACAGCTTAGGTAAGGGTTTTATCTTTATGTTTCATGGTTGTTTACTGTCTTAAGATTATGATCAATCATCCATGAAGCTATGACGATGCTTGGAAGAGAGCAAAAAGCTCAAGGAACCAAGTATGGGTTAAGAGAGAGTGCATGAACAAGGTTCCAGCCTTACTGTTTTTCATGCACTAAGATGACAGTGTTTACAGGGGTTTCTAGAGCCCAAGTTAGTACTAAATAAGACCAATTAATCTCCTAAAACCAAGCGTTAGCTTGATTAGGGCTGCCATAGTGATTACATATTGTTTATTTGATTGTTTATAGACTAACCCTAACGATGCATTGCTGTCAGCATTGCATTTGATTGTGTTCTATTTGTTTGTGCATTTGGATGGCTATATTTTTGTATATTTGCTTTATTTTTGTGTTTTTATGTCTTTGGATTTCAGGTATGTTGCTGGGAATTCAAGTTTCTAATGATAAGCCCTTACTAAGTTTCTTCAAAGAGACTTACCCTATTTCCATCAATTTCAAAAGTACCTGAAAGAGAGCATTCAAAATAATAGCTGTCGTTTGAATTTCTCTGTGAAATTTCACGTATATTAACTTCCATATGTTTAGTTGTATACTGGAAAGTTTCATGATTTTTGGAGCACATTAACTATTTTTAGTAATGGTACTTTCTGCCTTACACAGTAGCTAGTCCCTTCAAGTTTTTGGAGTGCTTAGTGCTTTTGAAGTTCTCCAAGAAGCTTAGTGTATGTATTAACTAAGTTATTGTCATGTATATGGTGCATAAATTCATGTAAATGATCTGAGTATGTTGTATGTGTAGTGTGAGAAGGATATATGGATCAATAGAGTGTGGTTTGAAGTGTGTATACAATGTTGTCTATATGGTGTTTATGGGCTGTTTTGATGGCATTTTTATGAATGATGGTTAGAAGGGCTCTAAATTCAGGGGAATGGTTTTACCATATGTATAAGACATATATGGACACTACGAAGTAGGTTTTGCACCTGGAAATGAAGTGTATGAATATTATGAAATTTTGTATGGGCATAATGGTCAATAGTGGCTAAAATTTGGTACCCTGTACTCAAGCTGTCATAACTTTCTGTACATAAAGAATTTGGCTATGAAATTTTGACCACACTTAGAACACTTCAAGATAAATAACTTGGATTTTGAATCACTAGATTTGGTGCCCTGTAGCCAGAGTTATGACTTGTCAAAATTGGCTGATTTTGCTGAGTACTATTCATATGGTCATTTTTACTCGGTTAAGTGTAAAATCCATAATTGTAAACTTAGATGGATTTAATGTCTCAAACCTATTTCCCTATGAAGGTTTAAGGGTATTAAAGGGTTTAAAACCTTTAGGGCACAAGAGAACACTGGTAGACTTTGAGTTAGACACGGTGTGAAAATTTGGAGAAAAAAAAAATGCACCAATAGCATCATGTGTGCATATGATTGTACATGCACTTGAGGATTTTACTCAAATTCCATATTGGTCAAGAATAAAGAATTTTATTGTCATTATTACTTCTAGATGAAATTGTATGTGAATATGTGTGTGATGGTTGGACCAATATACACATCTTTGCATGATGACCAAGAGGGCCACTTGGGTAAACATAATGCACATGTTCTGCTTGGTCTACAAGACATGGACTGCCTGGAGCTTGAGCTCACTAAAATTGATCACTGTATTTAAATATTCAGAGTGGTAACACAGGGGGGAATAGATTAGTGAGCCCTAATATTTTTACATTTTTTATGCTAGTCCTATTGTTTTTCATTTTTCTAATGGAGTCCTAAAATGATGAAAACATTTGCTCTGTTAGGCCTATAATGGATGTCAATACAGATGGTAGTTAACTGATAGGCAACTTTCGTTAAAACCATCACATGTAAGCATAAGTGGGCCTTTGTTGGTAAATGTGAGCTATATACGCAAATGAGGAGGCTGAGTGTGTATTAAATTGAAAGTGGCAGAGAAAGTTCGAGCAAATGGAATCTGATTCGTCGGTTTCAAACCGATCCATTCTTCACGTCATTAAAACCTGCAAATGCAGACTAAAAATTTTGTAGTTAATGGCTTGGATAGAGGATAATGGGGGTTGGCGATTTTTGCGATATCTAAGGTACCAAACAGAGTTTGATTACAAGTTTTTCTATTAGATTGATGAGCCCTTGCCACCATATGTGATGAGGTCGATGGAAAATTTCAAAAGGCTAAAGGAAAGGTTGTATTGAATGAGACAAAAAAGGCTTTGGTTGATGAAGAGATTAGGCTTTTGCAAGAAAAAATGGCTGCATTAGAACAAGAAGTCTCATGTCTAAGAGAGAAGGCATCTGGGTTTAAAGCCAAATTGACTAGGTTTTAGAAGAACGAAAAAAGGTTGAAAATGGTTTTGTGGTATGTTTGTCTGGTACTCTTGTATCTGTTGATGAGTATGTAGGTTGAATGGGTGTATGTAGCTGAACTGGCTATGTATTGAGATGGAATGATCAATGAAGGCAACTTGTTTGTTAAAATTTCCTAGTGAAATGTTGTGTGTGTTTGATATCAAATAACTTGACTAAAAAGTATCACATTTCCTTTATTTGTAATGGTTGCTTGAAGGAACAATTAATATTGAGTTGAACTTGACAGAATGAACATACTTAACATTGCAAACTTGGATGAGTTCAATATAACAGTTTAACATAACATTGCATCCTTAGGACAATGGAAAAGTTGCAGTTGTTTGTTTATGAGTCTCATAAACCAAAATCATCACACACTACATGTTTTCACATAAATAGGCAGTAGCCTTTATTAACAAAACGTCCTAGTTTCCTCTGGAAAACAAAAGCCCTCATGGTTCCTAGAAACCCTACCACACATTTTTCCCAATTTGCAACATCTTTTCTAAATTTCTTGATTTTGATGCTGATATAAAGTGGATTAACTACTGCTTTTCTCGGCCATTGTTCCTGGCCTTATAGGTTACATCTTTTCCTTCATTTTTCTGCACCTTGGATAAAAAATAGTCTTGTAATTGGTAAAGAGTCATGGTCCTTGAGTGTGGACTTGGGTCTTTTCCAACAATCAATTCCCTTTGTCAACCAAGCTAGCAAAAAAGCATAAGAGCTCTGAATTAGTATTGTCAGATAGAGATTAGAGCTACAAATAAAAGGTTTCAAAATGCAACCAACATTTAGGATGGTAATTCCAATTTTTTCAATTCCCATATTTGTATTCCTTACAACATTGTTACTACCTTATTGCTCCTGCACAAACATAGGTTGAATGTCACATTGGTAAATAAATAATGGCATGTTTTTAGTAAATGTGGTAATTGGTACTCACTGAACCAGTAGCAAACGTGTAAGACTCAACAACATCACTTGCATTCCTTAGCTTTTCCTGTGGCACACATAAAAACTAGATATGAGCATTATTTTTGACATATGACATTAAGAACCAATGTCACATTTCAAGATGTTTATTACCTTGAAAGGGCACCCCTTCCTATTATGTCCCTTTTTATGACAAATCTTAAGCAACCTTTTTTGGACATTTTAGTGCCCTTAACAATTTCCAAAGCTTTCAACCTCCTCTTCCTCGCTGGCCTACCTGTAACTGGGTTAGTGATTGGAGGCATAGGCCCGGGTTCATTACTTTTCTTCCAAAATCTTCTACTATGAATAGGGCCAATGTATACTAGTATGCTTTCTGCCAAAACTCCCCTTTGTAGCTCTCATCAAGATATTCTTTTGGTTGCTCTCCTTGGTAAGCTATTGCACACACAACATGCTTGCAAGGGATCTTACTCACCTTCCAAGCCCCACAAACATAGTCTCTAAACTTTAAGTCCACAACATACTTTATACTCCATTACTTTATAACAACCTCTGCAACCCCTAACTTATTGATAGTTTCTAATTCTTTTTTTATTGAGCTCTAACTTCATGAAAATGTTTGGTCCAAACTTCCTTAGCCAATTTACAAATAATTCTTGTTCTTTTTATATCCTTTGAATAGTCTTTTGTCTGATCTCTTCAAGCATTGTATACATAGCTTTTATTCTTGGTTCAAGAATCCAACCATTAAAGCCCTTACAAAGATTGTTATGAACAATGTCACATTTCATAAGAGATCTAAAGTATGCCTTACACCAATGTTTTGGGTCAGTTCTAAGGAGGTTTACACCAATGTTTCGGGTTAGTTCTAAACAGGTTATCATGGCCTTCAAGAGTGATCTCCTTTATCTTTCCTAGTCTCTATTCAAAATCAACAATGTTGGTTGACTTAGCACAATCCCAGAATAGCTTTTCTAGTTTAGGCCCCTTATGCTTGGCTCCCAAATTTGTACAAATGTGTCTAGCACACACTCTGTGCTCTGCATTAGGTAAGAGATTTAAAATGACATGTAACAGCTCCTGAAAAATCATAAAACAATGCTTTTAGAGAAAATTAGTTATGATATAAATAAATAACATGAAAATTAAGAACAAACCGTTTGCTTGTCACTAATAACAGTCCACTCGAACCCATCATCTATGCCAATATCTTCCTTCAAGTTGTTCAAAAATCAACATCAACTATCCTTATTCTCTATTCTAACCACTGCCCATGCCACAGGAAACATTTGATTGTTGTCATCTCTTCTTATGGTAACAAAACCTGACCTTTACAAACACCTTTAAGCTTAGCTCCATCTAACCTAATAACTCTCCTACATCCAACACTAAACCCTCTCTTCAATGCATAAAAAAAAACATAAAAATTGTTAAACAATGGTCTGTTCGAGCTTGCCAATGGAGGGTCCAATCTCACCTTACAAGTTGTTCCAGGATTTCAAAATTTCAATTACTCTGCATAAGCAACCAACATCTAGCTACCTAAAAGTTTCCTAAAAACTCTTAGTTTAGCTCTCCTACATTTAGTTAGAGTAACCTGAGCCCCTATCTTCTCCTTTATCATGGTCTTAAAATATGTCAGTTTAATGTTTGGCATTGCCTGGATCTCTATAAAAAAGTAATGTGCCATTCACCTAGATGAGATTTTCCTGTTTTTTGAAACTGGTTCCACAAGTATGCTTATCCTTTAGTGTTTTCACATAAAATACTCCAGTCCTCCTATCAAACCCTAATGAAATAAACCATTGACAACCTTTGCCAGTATATTTTTCCCTTACCCATTTTTTTGTATTCTTTGTTATCCTTACTTGACGGTGTTCCATGATGGAGTGTTTATCAATAGTATCCTTGAACTATCATAGATAATCAAAGGTCATTGACACAGCAAACATAGGATATATGCAATTAGGATCATACTTAAGGAACACTTGATTTCCACTGATAGCTTTGCCTTTCCCCCTGTGGTTTCTACTCCCATTCACAGTACCTTCACTCTCATGCTTATCTTTACTTGCTCTTCCATCCAACATACTTAATTTTAGTTTCTTGTCCCCCCACTGAATTTTGAATTCTCTTACTTTCTCCCTTGTTTCATTCAATTCTTCATCATACTGACTCAAGTAGTGAAACTTACTTGATATCTCATCATCCTCTTTGACATAACCAAACAACTTCTATAAAAGTGCCTTATCATCATTCTCCACAATAGTTACGTCTGCTTTATAACCATCATCTACTTCAGTATCTATTGAGGACTCATCAATGTCCTTATCATCCTGCACCATCATACACTAGGGCAACATTTCCATCAACTTTTTAGTGAACTACTCTAATATGCTCCACATACACCTCAATTCCCCTATACTTAACCAAAACCTCACACATACATTTTTGGTTCAACCAGAACAAGTTCTTAACCAACATGCTTGTCAATTCTTCAATGATGCTCTTTAACTTAGGATATAATATCAAGTGAACATTCATAGGGGTGACCTTATATGAACCACCAACATACTCATCATGTTTCTCATCTGTAAACATCCCACCATACACAAATATGATTAAAGGAGTATAATGACCCCTTTTGCAAAAGATGTAAAAGCCAATACATGTTCAGTCAACAGCCACAACTCAGAAACAAACAATCAAATGAATTAACATCAGTTTCTGCTTCCAAATTTACAATTACTTACAAATGAAATTAACCAACTCACTCAAATTCCCTCTATCCTACCATTTTTCAACCTTCAATCAAAATACTAAGTATAAATGTGTCCCTATATTATGCCAAATCAATGGCCTAAAAGGTGAAAATATGACATCTTCAAATTATATTTTACAGAAGTTTCATGCACATTTCATGACCATCATACTTTTCTTAAAACCCTAACCCCCAGCCCCCACGGACACAAATTTTGTCATTTACCTTTCACAACTGTAGACACTCCCAATTCTTAACGCAACAATGACCCTTGAAAAGCAACAATTCCTTACAAATGAACCTTTCTCCCTTGTCCTTCTTATAGACCATTAATGGAAAAGCTTCACTATGAACAAAGCTCTTTTTCTGCCTTAGACGCACCCTAATGACTTATGTTGGTGAGTATACGAAAGGTTGGGCACTTATGCTTACATATGATGGTTTAACGGAAGTTGCCTGCTAGGTAACAAATTTCGTCTGTCATCTGTATTAACATCTATTATAGGCTTAACAGAGCAAACATTTTCATCATTTTAGGGCTCCATTAGAAAAATGCAAAATAATAGAACTGACATAGAAAAAACATAAAAATATTAGGACTCACTAATCTGGTTTCCCCATTTAGGGGCCATTGGTTCACATTAAGGCCTATGATTGTGAACCATAGACTCCTGATTGTGAATTGATCTTTAGTTGTTTCACAATCTGAAGGTTTGTGGTTCACAATTTGGGTCTATGGTTCACATTCAAACCCCTTGATTGTGAACCACTGTAAACCACTAAAACCAATTCACAGTTAGGGGGTCTATGGTTTACAATCTAGGGCATGGATGGGAACCATAGACCCTTTTATATTGAACTGATCCTTAATAGTTTACGATTTGATGGTCTGTGATTCACAATTCGATGGTCTATGATTCATAATTTGATGGTCTGTGGTTCATAAACAGGGGGTCCATGGTTCATCATCTAGGGGCTGAATTTGAACCATAAACCCCCTAATTGTAAACGAGGGACCCCTGAATTATGAACGACAGACTCCAAAATTGTGAGCCACTAAGGACCAGTTCATAACATAATCAATTATTCATGATTAGGGGTCTGATTATAAACCAGTTTATTTTAGGAGAATGTATAGCTTGGCTATCACAATTCATCAGACACGAATTCCACACGGAATAACAATCAAATTAACGTTCTTGTGAACTCCTCAATGGTTTTGCCTTGGTGAGGGAATTATCAAGAACTTTGTTACTAAGCCACATGTTTGCCATTACTAAGTACAACTTAGTTCCATCATTTGGATTATTCTGAAAATAAAACAAAAAAGGTGGTTATGGGCAACTCCTAACAACTTCCTACGAGATAAGATTACAAATTAGGTGGATTAGTCGTGAATTTAAAAAATAAAAATGTTCATTTTGACATATAGTCTTTTTCCTGAAACTTGTGCGCTAATTGTAATATTCACTTAATGATGTTCCGGAAGCATTCACATATTTTTCTTCTTCGGCGGCAAAAGTATGCATAACTTTTTTAAAAAAAAATTACATCAGAAAACGTGAAAATTTTATAAAAAGTTAATTACTTCTTAAAAGAGAATTTTATTCAAGCAATAATGGAGTAAATAAAGTGCTAATTAACTTTTAATTAATCCAAGATTTAAAAAATTTAAAAATTTACTTTTTATTAATCTGTGACGAATTAAGCCTTACTTAAATTATGTGTACGATAATTTTGCCATGAATTAATATGAAAACTCTCTCTCTCTCTCTCTCTCTCTCTCTCTCTAATGTTATTGATCCTATGAAGTTGTAATAGATATTACTAAAGCATAGTCACACACAACTAGTACACCAAATCGAAGGACAAGCAAATTCAGAATTGATGCCGATCATGTTGCAAATGGAAATTTCTAACAATCAATCCTCTTAGGCTCCATGAGCATCCAACCCATTCATAAGAGGCAACCACTCTATAAGTTCCAGACTAAAAATCTTTAAATGCAAAACATTTTTTTAGAGTAATAAATGCAAAACGTTATTTTACAAGTAGTGTTATTAAACTTTAGCTACTGTAGGGTAAATTATCATATCCACATTGGACATAGAAAACACGCATTCAATTAACATTGTCTTGGACTCCCCAAATGGTCTTGGCTTCTTGGAGGAAAATGCAGGAAGTTTGTCACTAAGCCAAATCTTTTTCCAACTCTTTTCTTTTTGTCGTTGATGCTGTTTTATAGCGAATTGGTTCTGTTATTTGGAGGGATTCAAAATAAAACAATTGAAGTGGTTAACACAAGAAGATGAAATATAGCTATGCCATGTCGTAATGTGGTCCCACACTTTCTTGAAAATTGCTAAAGTAGCCGAGAACTTCCAAGTGTGATTTCCATATGAGCCATAGCCCACCTGCCCTCCCTACGCCCACCACCTGAAGAAGGTAGACCTGGAAATCTGCTTGCCAGTTTTCTACATCCCATCAAGTATGATAACTTCTCTCAAGATCGTCAAGATGGCCGTGAAGTGGAAAACCTTGGGCGTCATCCAACGGATGAGAATAAACTCCTTTGGAGGTTGCCACCGGAGTGTGAACGGAGCAATTCCGACTCTGGCTGACAAAGGTCATTTTGTAGCTTACACGACAGATCAGAGACGTTTCATGATTCCTCTGAAATATTTGAGGAATAAGATCTTCAATGACCTTTTGGAAATGGCAGAAGAGAAGTTTGGGTTGGGAGGTGAAAGGCCTCTCACGTTACCTTGTGAGGCGTTGGTAATGGACTACATAATCTTGTTGGTTGGCCGTGGCACATCCAGAGAGCTGGAGAAGGCTTTGCTTGCCCTCATCATCACTTCTTCTCATTCTAGTAACAATCTCCTCTCACCATCCTCCTTTTTTGATCGATCAAAAATAAATACAATCCACCAGGTCTGTAGTTATTGAAAACACCAAACATCTATGTAAATAAGTGCAATTGTCTTCTCTGTTTTCCAACAGATTCTTGCAAGGTCAAAGGACTCTTTGAAAAGGAGAAGTAGCTGTTTGGAGATGCTGGAAATTTAAGCCAGCAAGCCTTCAAAATCAATTGAAGAACAGGCTTCAAGCGATTGAACTAGTAAAAGCACTAAAAATAAGTGCAATTGTCTTCTCTGTTTTCCAACAGATTCTGGGGGATCCCTGGCTGCTCCTCAATGTTTAACACCTGTTAAGTTGTGATGGCCATTGAAGTGGGGAATCATCATCAAATTAAATTAAAGTTTGCATTTCCTGATGAAAAAATGTCAACCACTCACTTGTTTATCTAGCAATTAGTCCTACTTTGTTTAGTCTGTAGACCTCCACTAGGTATTTAACTGCAAAAGTTTTATTTTAGACATTTATTGGGTACACGCACACATAGTTTCCTTGTGACATTGTACTTTATTGTAATTGTTTACATACATTTGCCATTTTGACGTTTGACAGAAATATGCAAATAGAAGAGCAGTTGTGCAACGAATGGCTACCTAAACAACAAATTTACTTTATTTGTTAGGATATTTTTGCAATACGATATATAATTTAAGGGCCAATGACAAACGGTGGAATTTAGTCATATCTCATTACTCATTCGTTTTAACTTTTAATTTGGTTAGAAGAGAATCCCAATAAGACATTGGAGTAGAACAGTTATGACAGACAAGTCAATCTTAATATATATTATAAAAACAAAATACACTTTAGAGTAAAAATGATTTTTCACTTAACAAATCTCATAATATAATATTCCTTCTGTCTCATATTTTTTGAAACACTTACTTTTTAGCAATTAATCTATGATTTTTTATTTTCAATTTTTAGTATATAAATAAAAAAAATTTCTATATAAATGATAAATAAAGACCTCTAGTTTCTAAACATATTTTTTTTTAATTTTTTTCTAATAATCAATAATATAAATAAATTCAAGTCAAACTAGAGCCAAAAGTCAACTGTTTCAAAGAACTTGGGACAGAGATAGTAATACGTGCCAGAAATTACATTTTTTAAAACTGTTTCCTGCTGTTTTCACGGGGAATCGCAATTTTGCCCCTCTAACGTATTTCGTACGGTATTTTTCAAACACGTTTTCGAATCAATAAATGCGTTAAACAGTAGTAATGAAAATTCATTACTGCCGTCCATGATTTTTGAAACTCTCAAAAGGAAACAGAAAAAGTCAAAGAATACACAATCATGCATTTAAGGGCATTGGTACAATATAAATAGGCAATGCTGGTACACAGAAGCAAACATCTCATTTCTTGCAAAAAGAAATATTAATTATGAATCTTCGTGTTATTTAGCAATCCTTTGGGAAACACAGTGGACGTTCCGTTGTGCCGTCTAGAGGACGAGAATGAAATGTTGCAACATATCAGAATGGAAAATGAACTCCTAAAATGAAAAATCATCCGTTTAGAGGCAGACTTGATAAACACAAAAGTTGTAAATTTGTTATTCTATACAGTACAATCATTCATTCGTTTCGTTCTAACAATCTATATTGAACCAATTTTAAATATATTATATTTTAATAGTAGCAATTTAGTTAAAGCTATGTAACTCCATTAGTCGTAGTAGTAATGGTTGTTTCTTTGTTTAAGACTCTTTTTATACCTATCTTCAAGATTTGATACATATCTAATATAGTTAAACCTAGCTTTGTCTATTGCGTTAACACAGTAAGTCACCTTCCCCTACAAATTCTTTCTTCCGAATTACCCAATCTAATACTAACCATATTCAGTTTTTGTTTTATTACAGGTTTGTTGATATCAACACAGACATTACAAGCAAGTATAAGTTTCCCATGCCGATTAACCATATTTTTTTACACAATTAGTTTGCATCCCTATCTAACACTAATTTGAGCTTGTTGTCCATGCCAAGTTCAGATCAATTCGGCAGAAAGAATCGTCCCAAGCATCATTGTAGGTTAGTTTGTTCCCTTATTTATTTTACATACACAGTATGTGCAGTTATACTTCTATCTTTAATCTATACTCAAAACTTGTCGGTATAAGTGTTGATTTATTTATCTTGATATTTAGGTGTTACTATCAAATTAAATCAACACAAAAACACAACAATTAAGGTAAAAAGCAGGGAATCTTTAGTGCTTACCAACAGCCTACTGTCTAGCCTGCTGGTTCCACCATTATGGCCTCCTAGCCATTTGAAATAAAATCTGCTCAATTTAGCAACAGAAATTAGAATACAATTGAAACATATAGGCATTAATATTAAAACAACCACAAACATTCACCATTTTAACCTAATCAAACTCGACTCAATTGTTTTGCTCTTAACATATCTATTCTAACTATTGTAGACCATGGGACAAATGAGGATGAGTTTTGTTTACATTCTACTCGCAACAACAAAACATCTTTCTTTCCCAACTCCTATATACAGACCAAAAAGGGACAACGATGGTATTTATATTGGGTGTGATGAAATTCATACTACCAAGACTCGCTGGATAAAGTACTATGCAGGTGGGCATTATGAATAGAAAAAAAAAAAAAAAGGAAATGAGGAAGCATCCCTAGTAGCCGTAAAGAACTTAAATGACACATACAATCTGAAAATTATTGATGCAAGCTACCTACAAGGGGATGAGCATGTCAAGAGATGTAAGAGTGAATTTAAAAAACAATTACAAATTGGTTTCGATCTTGACAGGATAGAGACAGAAAACAAAATCCTCAGGCAGAAACTCCAAAAGGCAGAACGGAAATTAAAAACTCCGTTCAAGAATATCAACAGAAGATGGCAACATCAATTAGCAGTAGAGGTTACTAGCTTCAGAAAAAATGTACTAGGATTACTACTTTTTTAAAGTTTTTTCAGTATCAATTCATGACTGTTTGAAAAAGTATATTAATTTTACATGTTTCGGTTGAATAACTACAATATGCTTCCTTTTGTCAATTTAAGATTTCAGCAACCAAAATTGATAAAATGTGACTGGTCATACAATAAGCAGAGGTGCTTATCTGTTTGTTGGGAAGGGCAGCGGTGCAAAATAGATCTTGGCAAACTACGTACCAGGGAAGCCTACAATAAATGGAAAGTGTATGGAGTTAGATCGATTTTATGGCCCAAACTTTAGTTTTCGGGCATAAGTTAGATAATTGAGGAATTATAGGGCCAGTAATAATTGAGTGTGGGTGGACATAACACAGAATAAAGGTTTAGCCAGGTGGTTCTAGATCTTAAAAAAAAATGATGGGCCCAATAACATGAAGTAAAGAGCAAATGCTGGGCCCAAATAAAAGATAATTTCAGGAAAAGAATGAGAATTTTCAGCAACTTTTTTGTTTTACACAACTTGGTAAAAGAACTTATTTAAAGGGAAATTAGGGAGATCTTAATTAATCTCACCAAAATCAGAAGGTGGGAAACTAAATATTCCTATGACTCAATTGAAAATGGCATTTCGTGTAAGATTTCCAAAAAAAAAAAAAAAACATAATAAATTTACTTTTGCGTGTGAAGGAGCAAGATAGACGTTCGGAAGAGGAACACTATTGGAATTGAGCAAAGAGTCCAAGTGGACCGTATTTCAAGTTAGCAACTCTAAAAACCTAATGGATCAAACGAATTAACAACAAACTTGCAACATTATATGTAACAAAAATGGACCTGTTGTAACATATCAGAGGAAATGAAGCAAAACCAGCCTGTAATAATTTGATTATGTATTAAATTATAAACGGTGTCACAGTACAAAATTAAGGTAATATATTGTAAAATGTAAGTGATTTAGTTAAATGTAGATATTTAGGATTATGGAAATAATATTAAAGTGTATACGTGTACTTGAAATCATTTATATGATGCCAAAAGACCCAACTATAATTATTGGAATCAATTTAAATGCTCTGGCTGAGTTGGCCCAATAAATTTTTTTAAAAAGTCATTAATATAAAGTCACCAAATTAAGCTACTGGAGGCCCAATTGGGGAACGTATTCCGAGTAAAAAAAAGTCAAGCATTCAATAAACTTTGACATTTGGTCCCAAATTATTTTTTCAGGAAACGCTTCGGCCAACTTAATTAATCCGGACAGAAAATCAAATACCAATAAAGATAAAAGTTGGGGTAAGAACTTGTAAATATTCGTTGGAAATAGGCTTTGGAAATGAAATTGGTAAAACATGTTGGGAAATGGTTTTGGTCCAAAAACGATGAGGCTTTTGGAGCGTACATACGAAATCACTAGTGGCTTGGCAGTGACCCCCTATGTCCAAAGTTGGCCCGGTTCTCTCAACTGTAGCAATATAGATAAAGAATGGATTTTACAGATGGAAGAAAACATTGAAATATCAAATCAAACGTTACAAAATTAAATGGGGTAGTAGAAAATCACGGTTGTGTACATACCCGGCAAGGAACTAAAGACGGACACAATGCATGACACGGGTTATGTTGTGCCTGGTTTGGAGGGGGAACCTACAACAAATTAAATGATACTTTTATAAGTAACGTGGGAAGTAAAACGATTATGAGCAAATTAACTGTACTAAACAGATCAACGAAAATATGGTCGTGAAAAAAGCGAGATATAGGTCGATCATTTCTCAAAATCCACTAGAAAGGCACCAATAAAAGCATAGTCCAGTAGATCTTGAAAAAAAAAAATGAAAATTCAACAGATCTATAAAAGATCAGGACATTTTAATGTAGATCATGTCTGAGTAAATGTGAATCTTAAAAAAACGCTTGATCAGATTGTAAAAAATACTGCAATCTAAACAAGTAAAGGATAGAAACAAAAGGAAAATGAAAAGCATAACGGATCTGGACAAAAACACACGCACACCAAAAGGTTTTGGACAATAAACGAAAAAGCTAAAACACATTCCAACAAAAACAAGTATAAAAGGTTGATGACACAGAAAAGATAGCGGAAACGAAAACGAAACAAGATCTGGGCCAGGGGGAAAATGAAATAGTTCCAACAAAATGAAATAGATCCAAAAAAGTGACAGAAACCAAACAAAAGTCAGCAAAAAATGAATGTATTTTCCTGAAGCTGAACATAGATCCTTCAAATTATGGTCAAATGTAACTCATTTTCAAAACAAGATTTCAAAAATATTTTTGAACCAAAAAGAAAAAAGAAACATGTCGATTGGTGGACCCAAAATGTATATGAATAACGAAAAAGCCATGCTGGATGAAAAGAAAAATTATGATCAGAAGTAGCTGCTGGTGGCTGCCAGAAGAAGCATATGGAGAGGAGAGTAGATGTGTAAGATAGCCAGAGAGGTGTCTGCTGAAATGGTGAAATGGTAAATATGACAACTCAATAGCTAATATATAAGCATTAGTAAATTGACTTAGTTGCCTGTTGTTTCTAATATAAATTACAGTCCATGAAGAGCCCATGAAATCCTGTTAAGCTCACAACTTTTGTATTTGTTTCACATTAGTACCTGAAGTTATTAGTCGCATTTCACAAAAATATTTGTATGTGATAATATATTTAACAACTGCCCTTATAGAATTATTATTAGAAAAACTGAAGAAGTGTTTTGTTGTACTTGGTGCTTATATAATATTCTTCCACTTTACTGAATTTATTAATTATTAATCTAATTCAATTACACACTTTTCCCACTATTGTATAATTTATTGGATTTTCTAAATTCATTCCAATTAACCCCCTATTGTCATTTATGGTTAGGCCCAATCCATTCATATCATATTTTTCCTCCCAGATTAAATTTATTAATTTAATTCAATTATACACTTTTGCATTTTTTGAATAATTAATTAAATTGATTAAATTCGTTCCAATTAACCCATTGGCCTATTTTCCCCCACCCAGTCACTTAACCTTAATTTTATTTGGTGTGATTTAATTTGCCTAAGAGTCTGCCATTTAAAAATTAAAAATTAAAAATTCTAAGGACATTTGGGCATTTGTACAAACACGAAAGGGATACACCTTTTTCTTCACTTAGTTACAGAGTTGATGAAGTGTGGCTTAGTTACACATTAAAATTTTTTCTCCATATTGTCTTGAGATTTTTTATTCTAATATTATTGAATTGTTGCCCTCATCGGAATATATTTTATTCCAATATTTTCATAACATTTTTAATTTTTATGGTTTTCAAGAATTTAATACCATTTGAAACACATGGCAACGTTGGGTATGTAAGCTAAGTCAAAACAAATTTTTGGAACATTTTTTCAATCACCATAAAAAGGTTAGGGCACATTAGCCATTTGTCATTATATGAGTATATTGATTCATAAATAGGGATGACAAGTGGGTGGGTGAAAGGGCAAAAATACCCGTGACAAGGTGGACATGAATAGCAAATCACATTCGTTTGGCAGGTAAGGGTATCCATTATAGGTAAATCCACCTCGCATATTCACGAAATCCGTGAATGTAAATTTCCTATTTATTAATTATAATGGGATGCAACACCTACATTTAACTAATATTTTGTACTAATTCTCGTCAAATATTTTCTCGTATGTATGTAATGATTTTGTTGTATTATATGTGGAGAATAACTTTGTATGTATTTTTCATATTTTATTTTTATGAAATTTAAAAAAACACAATTTAAAACCGCGAGTTACCAGTGGGTACGGATTACCCACAGGTCGTGGGCGCGAGTGAGTTTTTTCACCTGCTCGCAGATACTAGCGAAGTCACGGGCACGAATGATGAGTAGGGAGTATCTGTGCCCGATCTGCTTCATTGTCATCCCTATTCATAAACTTGACACGTTATGTTGAAAACGAGGGTTAGCATGGATCATATTGGTTCAATTTTCTAGTGGAACTGAGCCAATTCAAAACAGTGATGGTTAAAAAAAAAAACTATACACAACCTAAAAATTGAGAATATAATAAAACCAAAACCATGAGCCTAGTTTTTTCGTTGTAGTTCTTTGGTTTTTCAGATCTTATAAATATAGACATAACAACTAATAACTTCATAATCCAAGAAAAAATGCATCCACAATTAGTTTAAGAAATACTCAATATAATATATGACTTAATCCACATTTAAATGTACTTGTTCTTAGAATATGAGCAATTTAGTAATACATTAATATTTAATGTATATGTTCACACAAATATATGAACAATTTAGAAATATAAATGTTCATATATAAATATATAAGCAATTTAGTAATATCATAATTTTTATTATATATTTATACAAATATTTCGGGTAGGTCTCATATGGAACCGAATTTAACTAAAAAATTAATGGTTCTCCCATATGTAGAATCAGCCTGTGAACAATAATCAATATAACACAACCGAATAGGAATGGTTCGGGTTAGGTTTAGGATTTATCTAAGCGATGCTCATCCCTATTTGAAAATAGTAACTAGAAATAGAGATGAAGTAAAGGTTGGGGCTTTTCCTACCTTGCCTAGTCTCTATTTGCGTGAAAAGGATAGGACATCTAAATAGGAACAATATAAATGGATAAACATAACCAAGAGTGATTGAATTGATTCCCCCAAAAACCATTAATTGAAAAGTTATTGAAGGTTAGAAAGATATAAGGACTGTTCTGTAATCTAGAATTGCCAATTGTATTGACATCATATGAAAAAATATGAAATAACATTCACTCGTATTATATTATATTCTAAAAGAGGAATTAACATTGATTATTGTTCATCTATAGTTTTGCGCTTATGTTTTTTTTTTTTTTTCATTTTTGTGTTAGATTTGATTCGATCTTTTTGAGTTTGATTTTCTTTTTGAGAGGAACTCGCCTTTCTAAGAGTTCATGTTGCAATTTTCTCAATTTCAGCCTATTTCAAGTTTTATTTTGGTGAAAAGGTAATTTCAGTCTCTAACTTTCTAATCATTTCATTTTAGACCCTAACTTATGTTCGTATTATATTTTGGTCCCGTATTTTATAACTATTTAACTATATCTTCTATTTGCTCTCTTGGTCCCCAAATTTTTTTTTAATTATTGTTTTACGTATTATCTGCTAAAGTAAGACATTGGTGAAAATAATTTATTATTTTTTAGTTAAACCATTTTTTATTTTTATTAAATCAATTGTTAAATCCTTAATACCTAAATTTTTTTTCATTTTTTTAATCTTGATCTTAAATTTTATTTATTGATTTTATTTATTATACTTTTCTAAGATGAAACTTTAATCATTATAATTTACCTACTTTTGACCTAGTTCTGGTTGATTCGGCTTTAGTCAGTTTTTTTCTTTTACTATCTTTTCTTTTATCTTTATTAAGTTAATGGTTAGATTGTTAATTGATTAACATATATTAAATATATTTTTTTATTTCGGTAATTTTTTATCATTATTGATGATTAAGTATTGTAGCATCAATTTTTTACTTCAAGCTCGATAGTTTAATAAAGTAATTTGGTTTATAATTATTAAAATTGAAAGTGAATTTTTCTAGATAAATTTTTCATTGATACTAAGAATCAGATTTTTAGTTAATAAGAGATGAAAATTTTTAGTGAATTGTTTTTAAATTAACAAAAAAAATATGCATTGTTTCAAAGTACATATTGATGCCCTGCAGCATCTTCGTTGTGTGACATGGTGAGACCGGGAGGGACTTCCAGTGAGGGAGAACATCTAAAGTGGAGATTTCCCAAGAGAATCTGCCTTAAACACTCAGAAAACAGGGGTTAGGAGGTCCCCGGAGTCTTTTTCCGGGGAGGAGCCTCCGACGCCCAAGTCAGTGTTTTGGAGGTGCAGAGAAAGTACTGGGGGTCAAAGATTCTTGCCTGTTTTATGTTTTTTCGGGGGAGGAGAGCTCCCTCGCTGAGGCCGTTTCCTTAGTATATAAAGGAGGGTGTGGTCCGCTCAGATTGCGACACGTGTTCGGTCGGATATAATCTGTACTTTTGGGCGTGGGGGCCTCTAGCCGCCTGCAGGCTCCTCGGGCCATGGGCTAGGGCTGGAATAGCCCTACATGACAAGATGTAGGCGGCGTCGGCGTGTCAGAGCGCATATGAGGGCGGCGTGTAGTATGTGAGGGCGACATGTCAGAGACTCCTTAATTATTTCTGTCGTACTCCCGAGGTCCCTTTGGTTGAGGTTACTCTTCGGAATAAGGACCTTTCTCCCGAAGTTGTCTCAGTAGTTCGGCGGTTTTCCTTAGCACTGAAGCTTCTCGTTCGGGGGGATTTTCTTTTGCCGAAGGTGGCTAGTCCTTCTCCCCCGAAGCTGGCTCGGCCGCTTTTCCGAGGGAGGCAACGTGCTATTTTCCCGAGGTTAGTACTATCATTCCCAGGGGTGCTGGTGAGCCACCGATGTCGTATGCCTAAGGCGTCAGACTTCCTCTTTCCCAGGTTGGCACTGGTACTTCTTACGGATGGCACTCGATTTCCCGAGTGTGATATCTGGCCGAAGTTTATAGGTTTAAGGGGCGATAGCACTTCGGCTATCACATGCCTCCCATCGGAAAGCCGAAGTGGAGACTTCGGCTTGTAGACTTTCTGGGGGCACCTTTCAGGACTCAGAGTGTGACGTTTGCAAAAAGGACACTTCATCGCCCGAAGACATGCCCTGTCCGGCCAGGTGTCACTGTCTGCCCTTTGGTGTTCTCAAGGTGCCCAATCTCTTTACTTTTTCTACTGCAGGTCAGTGGGCCGTCGCGTCTCATAACCAGGCGTGTCAGTTTGGAGCGAAGTACCCGGGTTTTCAGGGTGTCAAAAAGCGTGTCCCTTATTTCGCGTGTTGACTGACACATGGCACACAGTGAATGGGAGAGGCTGCATCGGTTATACCAGCCACGTCTTCTCGTCCTTGACAGGCAATTTATGGCGGCGATTCGCATTCGCGGAACAATTATGACGTCGATTCAGCTACCCTTCCTCGGTCTATATAAACCTTCCTCTGTCATAATCCTCATTTGCTTTCTTTTTGCCTTTGCTTGGCTCTTGTCTGTTTTCGTACTTTCCCCTCCCTTTTCGCGGCGGTGCTAGCGGCGGAGTGATTTCCGGCCACCATTCACGACGGCGTCTTCAAATCCTGATTTCGGTAAAACTTTTGGTGGGTTTTGATTCTAGTGTCCTTCAGTTTTTTCATTTTTTACTTTCTCTAGCTTCCCGAAGTCGTTTTTCTTCTTCTTGAAGTCCCTCGATTCTTTTTTCCGAAGTCACTTTTTTGCCAATCATGTCTTCACCTGTCTCCCTTATGTCTGTCGAACCCATCCCCGCAAGCTGGCAACCTCTTATGTCTCACCCTTGTTACTCTACTCCGGCAAAACTAGCGAAGTGGACATAAGGTACAAGTTTCCTTCTAAAGTTTTTAGTATAAGTATCCGTCTGGACTTACACTGATGTTTTCTTTCTTTTTAAGAGATGGGCGACGAGTCAGCTACCTATTACAAGTCCCTCTTTCTTGGCCAAGCCGAAAAGGGGAAATAGACAAAGAAGGGTGTCTCCAAGATGAGTAAGACAACTGGGAGTGGGCCATCTTCGGCCAAGAAGGCGAAGAAGTACGCCCTTCCCCCACCACCGAAGGACGTCGAGGAGGTTGTTGGCGAGCCCGAGGTCCCAACCGTCCTGCCGACCGAGGTGGCTACCAGTGTGGTTTCTCGGAGTCCCGCCACATCGGCAAATCTTTTGGGTTCTTTGGCAGCAGACCCTTCTGTTGAGGAGATCGAAGAGCGCCGAAGAAGCAAGGGCAAACATGTTCCTGCCGAGGTGGAGGAGGTTAGGGACTCCGATGACGATGTAGCTGAAGTTGCGCCAGGTTTGTCCCTTAGACACTTTTACTCTTAATTTTGTAGATATATGACTAAGAGACTTTGTTTTAAAGAGGCTTGTATTTTAACTTTGCAGCAGAACTGGCGTTCTCATCCTGGATGGTGGACCATGCCCGAAGGTGGGCTTTTCGGGACTTCCACATCCCGAAGGACAAGGTTCCGAGGGAGCCTTTTTGGTTTTTCATGGAGGACTGCCAGCAAATGGCTCCGCAAATGGCGAGGGGAGTACTCACCCAGGCTTCCTTCAAAGCGGTTGCCAAAGAGTGCGCCAACAAGGAGACCCTCGCCTCAAAAATTTCCGAGCATGCTGCCTAGGTACTTCTTCAGGCCCTTTTCTTTTTTTCTCTCCATTTTTCTAAGTATTTGGCCTTCCTTATGCAGATTTGACTAAGTATCTTCTCCTTTTTTACAGCTCCTAGGGTATAGTGGATACTTTCGGGCTTAGGCAGCAAAGCAATCTTTGGTCCGAGCTTGGGCCGAAGATCGTTTGGAGAAGGCCAAGGTCTTCTGCGCCAACTCTATTGTCAAAAATGCAGAATTGAGCCGTATAGCCAAGGAGGAGGTTGCCAAACTTCAAGAGGAATTCTTGAAGGGCCAATAAGAGCTCTTGAAGGATTTTTCCCAGAAGATGTCTGACTTTGGCGCGAAGGTAGTGAGTCTAACTTCGGCCAACGAGACCTATCAAAAGGGAAAAAAGGAAGACTTTGCTCTCCTGGCGAAGGCGCTCGCTAATAACGCTGAGCTTCAAGCCGAGGTTGAGGCTCTGAAGAAGGAGCCAAAGAAGAAGAAGAAGGTGAAGGCACTAGAGAAGAAGGTTGCTGATCTTTAGAATAAAGTAGAAGACTTGTCCCTCGAGAAAGACAAGGCCGTCCAAGCGACCAAGGTTGCCTTCCAGGACGGCTTCTATCTGGCTCGTCATCAAGTTCTGAAGAAATACCCAGATCTCGACCTTTCCTTTCTGGCTGCCTTGGACATTCCCGAGGGGCCTCGGTGGACTTGGTCAAAAATTGAGCTCCTCAACTTGCCATTTGCCTCTCCTCCGGCACCGCAGGCGGCGGCTAAAGACACAGGAGCTAGAGCCTCTCATGACACCAGGATCCCTTAGATGTTCTAGGACCTTTGCCTTCTTCTTTTTCTTTGTAATTTTTCTTCTTATAACCTTCTCCTTGTAATAAGGCCTTCTTCAACGAAATTTTTCCTTCTTTCAGAATTTGGTTAAGTTTTCACCACTTTTTATTTCCTAGTTATCCCGACCACTTTCGGTCAAGGGGCTTCGAAAAATACGTTTTGCTTGCTTTGTTAGCCGTCTTTGGAAAACGTTCACTTTTGACGAATTCCTTTAAGCAAAATTTTGGCCTACTGTTGGGCCTACTTGTGATGGACTTGCTTTTTGGGAGAATGAACCAATCACCTTCAGAAGGAATACGTGACTGTCGCAAGCTTCTTGCTTAAGCTTTGTTCAGCGAGAATTCTTTGGTAGAAGAAAATTTCTGTACTGAGAAACTTTTTCTAACTTGTACAATTTCTTACCATAATTCTAAGTATAGAATTTCTTCAAGGCGTCCGAGTGCCATGTATGTTTCAATTCTCCACCTTCAGCGTCGCCACTTATAGACTCCATTTCGGACTTCGTCAAGGAATAAGTAAGGCCCTTCCCAGTTCGCCCAAAGTACCCCGTGGGAAGGCCTTCGGGGTTCGAATTTGGCATTTCGGAGAACGAGGTCTCATTTCCTTATTCCTTTTGGCCTAACACGCAAGTTCGTGGCTGCGGCCATTCTTTGCTGAAAGGCCTTCCTTCTGAGTTCAGCCACTTCTCTGTGTTCGTCAATCAGGTCAAGCTTAGTTTTCAATCCGAGGTCATTCCCTCATTCGTTGAACACTTGTACTTTGACTGATGGCTGTATTACCTCGATAGGGATAATGGCCTCTGTGCCGAAGACGAGCGAAAAAGGTGTATCACCCATGGCTCTTCGAGGTGTTGTCCGATAACTCCATAGCACACTAGGAAGTTCTCCTGGCCACTTTCCCTTTGCTTCCCCCAACCTCTTTTTCAGACCCTCTTTTATGGTTTTGTTGGATACCTCTACTTGTCCGTTGCTCTAGGGATGAGCTACCGGGGCGAAGTGCATTTTTATCCCGAGGTTGATAATGAATTCTTGGAATCCCTTGTCCGTAAATTGGGAACCATTATCGGCCACTATCACCCTCGGTATGCAAATCTGCATATAATGTTCTTCCAGATGAATTTTTGTATATCCTTTGCCGAAATGGTTGCTAGGGGTTCTGCCTTGACCCATTTAGTGAAGTAATCCACTGCCACTATGCAGAACTTCACTCCTCCAAGTGCCGTCGGGAGTGGCCCGATGAGGTCTATGCCCCAAACTGCAAAGGGACAGGGGTAGTCGACCGAGGTTATTAATTCCGAGGGCAGCCTTTGGAAGCTGGAGTGTCTTTGGCAATTGTCACATTTTTGGACAAACTGCCTTGCATCCTTTCTTAGGTGGGCCAGAAGTACCCTTGGCGGAGTATTATTCCCGCCAAGGCGTCAGTTCCGATGTGGGAACCACAAGCCCCCTCGTGGACTTCTTTGAGAACTATCCTAGCGTCCTCTTCACTGACACACATTTGTAGCGGACTCGCATACCCCTGCCAGTATAATTATTCCCCAATTAGGAAATATCATCCGGAACGTCTTTACACTTTTTCCGCTTCGTGAGGATCATCGGGAAGCTCTGCGGTTGTAAGATACCTCTTTATAGGAATTTTCCACCCTTTTTTCGAGGTTGCTATGCTCAGCGTCGCTATGCTTGGGTGGCTCAACACTTCGGTGTACCTTTTTGATTTGGCCAAGCTGTCCGCTTTGGTATTGTCTCGGGGAGGTACATTTTCAATATGTACTGTGTCAAACTCCTGGATGAGCTTTGATACGAACTCATCATATTTTGCCAAAGTCGGATCCTTGGCGCTATAGTCCCCTGCCATCTGCCGCACCACTAGCTGGGAATCGCTGTGGGCTTTTAGGTTTCTTACACCAATCTTTCTAGCCAGGTGTAACCCTGCTATGAGAGCTTCGTATTCTACCACATTGTTGGTGACGCTAAACCCAAATTTGATGGCTTTCATGACTTCCAAACCTTCGGGATCGCGAATAATTACCCCAGCTCCCTGGTGTTCGAAGCCGGAGGCCCCATCCGTAAACAGAGTCCATTATGGCTCACTTTTGCCGAGGTCCGATTGATCACCTTCGGCAACGGGTACTTCAGCAATGAAGTCCTCTAGAGCTTGGCCTTTTATTGCTTTCCTTGGCTCATAAGTGATATCATACTCGCCGAGCTCTATGCACAACTTGGAAAGCCTTCCCGAATGGTCTACTCTCTTCATGACATCCCGAAGAGGTAGGTTACTTCGGATAATAATGGGGTGAGCTTGAAAGTACGGATGCAATCTTCTGCTTGCCAATATCAGGGCATAGATAGCTTTTTATAGTAAGGGATACCTGACTTCGGCACCATGCAGGGACTTGCTCACGTAGTATACTGGCCATTGTTCCACCCCCTATTCCTTCACAAGAACCGAACTCAGTGTTTTTTCCATAACGGCGAGGTATAGTACAAAGGGTTCTCCCTTTTGTGGTTGCCGAAGAGTGGGTAGACGAGCTAGATAGACTTTGAGCTCTTATCAGGCATTTTGGCAATCCTCGTTCCAAAGATGGTCATCGTTTCCGAGGTCACCACCATTTTTTGCTGCCTTGGTGAGGACCTTAAAGAATGCTCGGCAGCGATCCCCATACCTGGAAATGAATCTGCTAAGGGACGTTATTCTCCCAGTGAGCCTTTGCACATCCTTTGTTGTAACAGGAGTTCAGAATTCAAGTAGCGCTTTGACTTTTTCCAGGTTGGCATCGATACCTTTTTCCGATACCATAAATCCGAAGAACTTGTCTGAGCTTACGCCGAAGATGCATTTTTCGGGATTGAGGCAAATTCCGAATGCTCTAAGTTGGTGGAAAGTTTCTCCCAAATCTGCAATATGACTGCCAAGCAATTTGCTCTTAACTATCATGTCATCAACATAGACTTCCATGTTCTTCCCTATTTGGTCGTTGAAGACCTTGTTCATTAGCCTCTGGTAGGTGGCTCCTGCATTTTTAAGCCCGAAGGGCATTCTGACGTAGCAATATGTACCGCATTCGGTGATGAAGGCGGGTTTTTCCTCATCTTCGGGGTCCATCCTGATTTGATGATACCTACTGAAGGCGTTGAGGAAGCTCAGGAGTCCATATTCAGCGGTCGAGTCTACCAACTGATCTATTGGCGGGAGAGGATACGAATCCTTAGGGCAAGCATCATTTACGTTTCGGAAGTCGATGCACATTCGGAGCTTGTCGCTCCCTTCTTTTGTGGCGATAACCACATTGCTTAGCCATTCGGGGTATTTGACCTCCCTGATTACGCCCGCATCTATCAAGTGCTGGACTTCAGTTTTGATGAAGTTGTTCTTGTGCGCTGAGAGGTTTCACTTTTTTTGGCAGACAGGCTTTGCCTCTGGGCTCACTATGCTGTATTATGCGAGGGTCTACCCCAGGCATGTTTTTCAGCGAGTAGGCAAATAGATTTTTATTCATTAGCAGGAAAGATATAAGTTTTTCCTTGTCACCTTCGGCCAATTTTTTCCTTATTCGGGTATTCCTGCCTGGGACAAGCTTTATGTCTTCCGTTTCTATTTTCTAAGAATCTTCTGTTCCTTCTCCTTTTGACTCTTCTGCGAGTACGACCTTCGTTTCCGTAGTCTGTGCGCAGTTTGTCACCGGGGCTTTCCTCGCTTTGACAAACACCTTCCTCACCTCCCCCTGGCCGATGAAGATCTCAGCATCTCCATCCTTGGTGGCAAAGGTGATAGTTAGGTACTTTACATCCGGGCGGATGTGGAGGCTCCCTTGCGTTTGCCTCCCAAGAATGGCGTTATATGACGAAGGGACATCTATGACGATGAACCTTGTCATTATAAAGGCAAACAACTCGTCTTTGTTGTTTATTGAAGTTCTCTTTAGCATCAAGGGAGGATCAATCCAGCAGAGGACGGGAAGTTCGGATGGTCCTACTCCAAAAGTAGGGATGGACTTGAGGTCGTTCCTTGATATACCCAAACTCGGTGGTAGGTGTGAGAATAAGATGTCCGCATTTGAACCATCATCGAGCAGTACTCTCTTGACGTACCAGCTTCCTATCCTTGCCATAACCAGCAGTGGATCATCATGAGGAAATATGACGATGGACCCATCTTTCCGAACAAGTTTTTTTGATGGGTTCCCGTATTCCATCACCGAAATCTCCCTGGCTTTCCTTTTCCTTTCTGCCGACGGTAGTCCTATTGTGATCATTTGTATCACTCCTGCTGGGGGTGGCAGACGCCTTTTTGGACTTCGGTTCCGACGTCTGTCGAAGTCATACTCCTCGTCATCTTCTTTCCCCTCTTCTTCTATTCTTCCGTTCGGGGAGGGCATCCACAGGTAACGTCAGAGTTGACATTACTTTTATCAGGGATTCTATGTATTTCCTTAGTTGGAAGCAGTCCTCGGTATCGTGCCTGTGGTCCCCAGAACTTCTTCATGTTCTTTTTGTTGTCCGAGGTCATGGGCTTCGGTCGTTGGATCTGAGTTCCTTGCCTTTCCATCGCCATAAGGATGTTCATCCTTGTGGTGTTCAAGGGAGTGAAAGCCAATGGCTTCCTTTCCTTAAGCTTCCAAGGTCGTCCCCCTGATTCGGTTGGGTAGCGAGTTTGCTGGCTCGGCCCCTCGGTGCGAATGTGATCAGGTTTTGGG
This sequence comes from Aquilaria sinensis, assembly GCA_005392925.1. Classification (NCBI taxonomy): domain Eukaryota; kingdom Viridiplantae; phylum Streptophyta; class Magnoliopsida; order Malvales; family Thymelaeaceae; genus Aquilaria; species Aquilaria sinensis. The sequence continues at coordinate 62,261 of SMDT01001059.1, read as the reverse complement.
CCTCCCATTCTCAGTTCTTCAGCAGTCATGTGCGGTTCGACCCTTCGGTAAAATTCACCGAGTGTGTCAGGGGGATCCTTGAAGAATTCATAGAACAATTGGGAGTCTTTTCGAAGTCATTGTGTCATGGCCAGGATAAGTATTTCTGGCCTGAAGTCTGGAACACTTAAGGCTTCCCGGTTCAACCTTTCGACATACTCGCGAATGGTTTCTCCAGTTTTTTGCGCTATGTCAAACATTTGGACTGGCATCTTCGCTGTTGGCCGGCTTCCGATGAATTGCTCCGTGAAGGCAATAGACAACTCTTGGAACTTCATGATGGTTCCAAGAGCCAGTGAGTTGTACCATAACATTGCTGGTCCAGCAAGGGTGACTTCAAAACATTTGCACAAGGTGGCATCATCAGCACCGTGCAATACCATGCTGCGCTTGTATTTGGTCAAATGAGCCTGGGGGTCAGTTCGTCCATCGTAGGTCTCCAACCAAGGTACCCAAAAGTCACTCGGCATGAGTGCTTCAACCACCGCTCGGGTGAATGGTGATTCGTCTCCATTGAAGGTTTCTGACAACCTAGTCCAGACGGGCTTCCGAGCTACCTGTCTTTCCATTCTTTCTAGCCTCTTTAGGATTTTTCCAAGAGGAGTGTGGCACTGAGCTCTTCTTCCTACTGCCTAGAGGAATCCGGGAATGGGGAATGATGTCTTCTTTTTGGGGAGTGACTTCGGCACCGAGGAGATGACGATTTTTCTTCAGGTGAAGAACTCCTTTGGCGGGGAGTTCTGGGTCGTTTTGGCCCCATTTCTCCCGTAGGTCGCATCCTAAAGGGTATATTTTCCTTTGAGGACTCATCATGTTGATCCCCGCTTCCCGAACTCCAGTGAGTTGACTTGAGACTCTTCTCTCGGCAAGGTGCTGGTGAAGAGGGCCCTCGACGCAGAGTTGGTTGTGGCCACCTTCGATCTAACTGCTGTGTCATTTCAGCCACGATGGAGCGTTAGAACTCATGCAGGAAACCCATGGTAATAGTCATAGGACATTCATCCTCAGGCAAGGACGTCCCTGCTGCAGTTTGTTCGGTTGCCGGTTGAACCCCTGTAGCGGACGGGGACTTTGGAAGTCCCTTGTCCTTAGAACGCCGAGTTTCAACGACGGCGACCTGGGGGTGGGTTCCCACAGACGACACCAAATGATGCCCTACAGCATCTTCGTTGTGTGACAGGGTGAGACCGGGAGGGACTTTCAGTGAGGGAGAACGTCTGAAGTGGAGATTTCCCAGGAGAATCTGCCTGAAACACTCAGAAAACAGGGGTTAGGAAGTCCCCGAAGTCTTTTTCCGGGGAAGAGCCTCTGACGCCCAAGTCAGTGTTTTTGGAGGTGGAGAGAAAATACTGGGGATCAAAGATTATTGCTGTTTTACATTTTTTCGGGGGAGGAAAGCTCCCTCGCTGAGGCCGTTTCCTTAGTATATAAAGGAGGGTATGGTCCGCTCAGATTATGACACGTGTTCGGTCGAATATAATCTGTACTTTTGGGCGTGGGGGCCTCTAGCCGCCTGCAGGCTCCTCGGGCCACGGGCTAGGGCTGGAATAGCCCTACATGACAAGACGTAGGCGGCGTTGGCGTGTCAGAGCGCATATAAGGGCAGCGTGTAGTATGTGAGGGCGACATGTCAGAGACTCCTTAATTGCTTCTGTCATACTCCTAAGGTCCCTTCGGTTGAGGTCACCCTTCGGAATAAGGACCCTTCTCCCGAAGTTGTCTTAGTAGTTCGGGGGTTTCCTTAGCACTGAATTTCTTTTGCCGAAGGAGGCTAGTCCTTTTCCCCTGAAGCTGGGTCGGCTGCTTTTCCGAGAGAGGCAACGCGCTATTTTCCCGAGATCAGTACTGTCATTCCCAAGGGTGCTGGTGGGGCACCGAGGTCGTATGCCCAAGGCGTCATACTCCCTCTTTCCCAGGTTGGAACTGGTACTCCTTACGGGTGGCACTCGATTTCCCGAGTGTGATATCTGGCCGAAGTTCACAGGTTTAAGGGGCGATAGTACTTCGGCTATCACATACCATGTTTTGTTTCATAGTGTTATGTTTCGATCATAACTATTCATTTTAATAATATAAATATAATATGAAGAGAACCTAATTCAAATTTGAAACAAATAGAAATTTTAATTAATTATCATAAATTTATTGATGAAGAATATTTATTTGTTTATTATCAAAATTTATTACAAAAAATATCTCCTAGGATGTATGGGTCACCAAACATCTTCATTTGTTCTCTTGATGTCTATTTGTTTTGTTATTTTTTATTTTATTGTCTTCTAAAGCAAAATCTTGGTCAGCATAGTTTCTTTATTTTATTTTATTTTATTTTTTAAAATCAACTATAGTGACTTCGTTTAACCTTTTTTTGTTGATTTTTTATTATTATTTTTTAAAACAAAACTTCAATCATAATGAGTTATCTACTTTTTGTTATGGTTTGAGCTGATTCATTTTAGTCAATTTTTTCATTTATTTTCTTTTTTCCTTTATTAAGTTGATTGTTAAGCTTTTCATTCCTGAAATCTTTACATTTGCCCTTTTAGGTTAAAAACCATTTTTTGTTATTTTTTATTTATTAATCATTAAAACCCACTTTTTATTATTGAAATTCCACTCTTTGTATTATATTATTAACTTTTTTATATTGTTTCTCTCTTCTTAAATAAAATTTTAGTCTTTATAGTTTATCTCTTGATACTTAAAATCCTTTTTCTTTTTTTTTCTCTTTAGTCCCAAAACTTTATCTTGACTTTTTGACTTAGTTTTTGCTTTTTTTAAAAAAAAAATTTTATGAAACTTTTTTCCTTCGTCAATGATTATCACTATTTATATTCATATTTAATGCTGATATAGATTGAACCGCTGTAACGCGTGGGCACCGTAAACATCGTCTAATTCTATATTTTGGTTCAAAATAATGGATGTTGCTTTTGAGATTATTTTAAATTCCGCCCATCCTTCTACGTTGTGGACATGGAGGGAGCAACCTAACCTACTGACTGCAACAGTACAATTTACTCTCCCAAATGATAAAATGTTTTTCTAGACGGGCTGTGTGTAATTTATAATATTTTTATTTTTATAAATAAAATTAAAATAAAAAATTTTAAATTTTATATAGTAAGATTTTAAAAGGAGATTAAAAATTATTTTTTATTAGATTTTATATAGTGAGAGTTTAAACTAGTAAGACAAATTGAATGTTAAACACTTTTTAAATAGGGAAGTATTTCAATCTTTTTGAGATAGTAAAAAATGAACATGTTCTATCATTCATCATTTTTTAAACCGATGAAGTATCATATTATATATATTTGTCTAATTAGATACACTAAAACCACCTTTAATCCTCCGAATGCAACTCACCAACCATCTCAAAATTTGAAAAAATTGTCTTTAGACAAAATCTATCTCTTTCATAAAACCCTACCCCCACCATTGACGTCACCTCCTATTGTGTGTTCCTCACACTCCGCCAGTTGTAGCCTTTAGATTGCAGCTAGTCTACCTAATTGTCACCTCCAATCGTGCAATCATCGCTTGTCTCTAGATCAGGTTGTTGTCTCCTATAAATCATGTTTTCATCATTTCTCTCCAGATTGCACCATCATCTTCTTCATATCATGTGGCCAACGCCTCCAAATTGCACCATTGTCAACTCTACATCGGCCAGTCATCGCTCACCTCCAAATCACATTAGATGATGTTTACCTCTAGATTGCACCACTTTTTATAACCTTCAAATTAGGCATTACTGCCTTGAAATCGCGCCGGACATTGCTCACCTACAACGTCTTTACTACTAAATTGTTCACAGAAACAATCTGGAGATATGCCTAAGCCAATAAGCAAAAGTGTCAAAATTTAATATGTAGAAGTGTTTGAAGAAATATATAAAAGTGTCTGAAATGAATTTGCAAAACAAATTGTTTTCTTCATGTGTATATAGAGTCATTACAAAAAACAAGATATGTTTGAAACAATATTTGAAGTGTCTGAAACTTGTGTCAAATATGTCTAAACTAATGAGTTGATGTGTATGCTATATTCTAAAAAAGGATGAGTTTCACTGTTCATAAATAGTGATTACTGTTCATCTATAATTCCTCATTTTTTTCTTTTGTGTTGGATGCAATTTGATACTTTTTGAGTTTGATTGTCTTTTTGCAAGACACTCACCTTTCTGAGGGCCCATGTTGCAATTTTCTTGATTTCAGTCAGTTTCAAGTTCTACGGTCAAAATGTGATTTCAGTCCCTAACTTTCTAACCCTTCCATTTTAGGCCCCAATTATGTCCATGTTACATTTTGGTCCTCAAATTTTATAACTATTTATCTATACCATCTATTTGCTCTCTTGGTCCCCAAGCCTTTTATTGTTGTTGTTTTATGTACTATCCTCTAAAGTAAAACATTGGCGACAATAATTTGTTTATTTTTTAGTTAAACCATTTTTTTATTTTTATTAAGTCAATTGTTAAATCCTTAATACCTAAAGTTTTTTCATTTTTCTATCTTGATCCTAACTTTTTTTTATTGATTTCCTTATTATTCTTTTCTAAAATAAAATTTTAATCATTATAATTTACCTACTTTTGACTTGGTTCTACTTGATTCGGCTTTAGTCAGTTATTTTCTTTTACTATCTTAATTTTTTTGAATCTTTATTAAGTTAATTGTTAGATTGTTAATTGATTAACATATATTAAATATAGTTTTGCATTTCGGTCATTTTCTTTTCTCATTATTGGTGATTAAGTTTTGTAGCATCAATTGTTTACTTCAACCTCAATAGTTTAATAAAGTAATTTGGTCTATAGTTGTTAAAATTAAAAGTAAATTTTTTTAGATAAATTTTTCATCAATACTAAAAATCAAAGTTTTAGTTAATAAGAGCTGAAAAATTTTAGTGAATTGTTTTTAAATTAACAAAAAAAAAACTATGCATTATTTCAAACTACATACGTGTTTTGTTTCATAGTGTTATGTTTCAATCATAACTAATCATTTTAATGAGATAAATATAACATGAAGAGAGCCCAACTCAAATTTGAAATAAATAGAAATTTTAATTTATTATCATTAATTTATTGATGAGGAATATTTATTTATTTGTTATTAAAATTTATTACAAAAAATATTTGCTATGAAGTGCAGGTTATTAGTCAGTTATTTTCTTTTACTATCTTAATTTTTTTGAATCTTTATTAAGTTAATTGTTAGACTGTTAATTGATTAACATATATTAAATATAGTTTTGCATTTCAGTCATTTTCTTTTCTCATTATTGGTGATTAAGTTTTGTAGCATCAATTGTTTACTTCAACCTCAATAGTTTAATAAAGTAATTTGGTCTATAGTTGTTAAAATTGAAACTAAATTTTTTTAGATAAATTTTTCGTCAATACTAAAAATCAAAGTTTTAGTTAATAAGAGCTGAAAAATTTTAGTGAATTGTTTTTAAATTAACAAAAAAAAAAAACTATGCATTATTTCAAAGTACATACGTGTTTTGTTTCATAATGTTATGTTTCAATCATAACTAATCATTTTAATGAGATAAATATAACATGAAGAGAGCCCAACTCAAATTTGAAATAAATAAAAATTTTAATTTATTATCATTAATTTATTGATGAGGAATATTTATTTATTTGTTATTAAAATTTATTACAAAAAATATTTGCTATGAAGTGTAGGTTATTAAACTCTCCATTTATTCTCTTGCCGTCTAATTTTTATTTTTTATTTTTTATTTTATTGTCTTCTAAAGCAAAATCTTGGTCATCATAGTTTGTTTCTTTTCTTTTCTTTTTAATCAACCATAGTGACTTCCTTTAACTTTTTTTGTTGATTTTTTATTATTGTTTTTCAAAACAAAACTTTAGTTATAATGAGTTATCTATTTTTTTTATATGGTTTGGACTGATTCGTTTTAGCCAATGTTTTCATTTATTTTCTTTTTTCCTTTATTAAGTTGGTTGTTAAGTATTTAATTCCTGAAATCTTTACATTTGTTCTCTTAGCTTAAAAGTCATTTTTTGTTATTTTTTAATTTATTAATCATTAAACCCCACTTTTTGTTACTGAAATTCTACTCTTTGTATTATATTATTAACTTTTTCATATTTTTTTCTCTCTTTTAAAATAAAATTTTAGTTCCCACAGTTTATCTTTTGATATGTAGAATCTTTTTTTTTTTTTTTTGCTCTCTTAGTCCTAAAACTTTACCTTGACTTTTTACCTACGTTTTTGCTTTTTTTTTTTTTTTTATGAAACTTTTTTTCTTTATCAATGATCACCACCGTTTATATTCATATTTAATGTAGACATGAATTGAACCGCTGCAATGTACGGGTATCATAAATCTCGTACTCTTCTAATTTTGTCATTGGATTATTCAAATAAAAAGAAAAGATCAATTGGTTATTTGACCCAATATGAGTGGGCTCAAGTGGCGATGGATATGCCTGTACGTGATTTTAGCTTAGTGACTTACTTGCCAATATACGATGACTTTGATTGGCCAATTTGAAAGTTTTGCTTTTCCATTAAAACTATTACTCTTTGTTACTAAATACACTACAACAGAAAAATTGAAATGGGGATTGCCAGTTTAACAATGAAAGTATGAAACAGTCAATTTTTCACTTTTGGGTGATTTCAAAAGTCTCAAAATTCTCTAATGCCTATACCCAGCCTAGCCCAATCCTATTCCCTAATTTGCTTGGTCCATTCCCTAAGCCCAACCTGTAACATTCCCTAAGCCTAACCCTAAGTGACCTCCCCCACAGCCAGCCCCTACTGCCCTTCGCCGTCAATCTGCTCTCACCCTTCGCCTCTCGTGGCTCGCTCTGTGCCTCTATCTGACTCCGCCCTCCTCAACTCACGTCCTGTCCTGACTCAGTGACTCCATTGCGCCTTTTCCCTCACTTCGCCTCGCCGCCTAGCTGCCCTCACCTCATCCTGCCCTTTCGTTGCCATCGTGCCTTGGCCGTTGACCTCTCGCAACTCTCCGTCATCCCTCACATCATCATCCTCAGTGCTGTCCATTCCTCGCTCCTCCCTCCATTGCACAGCCTCATCCTCTCTGCTCTCTCCATCCCACGGCCTCCTCCTCCTTCCTTTCTTCATTACACGGCCTTTTCCCTCTTCTCACGTCGATCCGTCACACCTCAAACCTCACCCCGCCTTGCTCGCCAGCTACATGTCACCTTCCTTGCTCGGCCCATCGTCAATCTCCTTTCTTGCCTTGGCCGCCATTGATCTTCTTACCAGAGCGCATCACAAACGGGTTGGTCGGGTTAACCCGAATCCAACCTTAAAAAATTGGTTTAGGATCGGTTTGGGTCCTCCCTCAATTTTGGGTCGGTTTGGGTTTGTTTTTTCGGATCATGAAAGAACTCATTTATCTCAGGTTTTGGCCCGAACTCGAAACTTTCACCCCTAACGGCACTGAATTAAGTAAATGAAAAAGCGGTCGTCATTCGATCACTAGCTTGCAAGAGTTAAACTTGGTTGGCCGTTGGCGGCTGGTTTTTTGGTTGCTGGTGCTCCTATGCAAAATAATCTTGATTCTAGTTAATCATTTGATTGATAATTGTACGTGCAGAATAATCTTGATTTTGGTCCTTGGTTTTTTAGTTGAACCCATGTTATTCATCTTGTCTCTTGGAAGTTGGTGTTCTATTCATCTCATTTTTCAGAAGCTAATACTAATATCAAATCATAATAAAATTAATAAAGGCTAGCAAAGGAAGAGAAGAAAAATTCAGATTATTTATACAAGAGACAAGGAGAGGACTAGAAAACAAACACATTAGAATGAACAACGGCAAGATGAGAAACTTAAGGTCAAACTTAGTAAAAGATGGACAGTTGTATGAGTAAAGAAAAATGACAAGATCAGAGAACTCTGAAAGACACGAGGCACTGGAGAGGATTGAGGGGCTGAAGGAGAAAGATAATAAGGGAAGATTTTTAAAGAATGAGGTGAAGGAGAGAGATCACACGCATTCACATGTTCAGATGTACTTCTTAAATTTTGAGGTGGGTTAACGCAGATCACTGACATGGATCTATGTGGGCGATCGGCTAGCAATCATTTTTCAAAAGACAATCAGCTAAGAAGCTCCTGACGATCGAAATGTGGGGCTAAAAGAAATGCTTGCTAGTTGTGTTACTAGTTGGCAACCAACTTATGACAAAAAATATCAGTCATAGTTAGTCAGTAGATCCTTCTCCAACTTTGAAAGAGATTTTTGTTGATTTATTGCCAACTGGATTGCTGGCTACTAAATTTTTTGTCAGCATTTTCAGCCATATTTCACTTCTAGTGTGGTAGGGGGTCTACTCATTTTAAGTTAAGGTTAATGCAATATTGTGCATTATTCTTATATATAGTGATTATTCCTAAATTATCAATTAATTGAGACCTATATTTTATAAAATCCAAAAAATAATTTTATTTTTGTTATAAAAACTAAGTACTTTTATTATTTTCTCTCTTTTGAGAATGGATAAGTTAAAAAATCAATGAAAAAATACTTAGCTTTTAGAAAATAATATTTTAAAATTGCCTTTTAAACTTCTTAAATTATAATGTTTCTATAAATTGACAATTTAAATAAATAATCACTATATAATTTATTAACCAAGGGAAATTTTTTGCCAATCAAAATTAACCAAGGAAAATAACTATTTCGGGAGGGTCCTAGGGTTCATTGGACCTACACAGAGCATGTCTTTCAAAGTTTGAATTAGAGGTAAAACTCATTTCACGGTCCTCTTGTTTTAATACTTGTTCTAAAGTGGTAACTTATGTTAAATTATGGTATCATAAATTCTCGTACCTCCTAACGCATGTCCATCTAAGTCCCTTTTGTTAGTTTTTCTATTATATTGGATGAAACTTAATGACGTGGTGACATAGATGTTGATGTGGCAGTGCCATACACACTGGCTGCATATAAAACGGCATGTGGATTCCTCTTTCATGACAATAAATAATTATATTGAAAGAAGAAAAATTTTAGACTAAATTGACATAAAAAGCCACAGCTGGCGGTGATGATGATCACTATCCTGTTTTGGGAAACAAAATAAGCAACTTCGTGATAGTATAATCGCTCCATCAAGCAAGCGAGGGTCTGGAATTTATGAACATGGACTAGGGAACTCCGGCCAAAGGCACGGGACTCTGAGGAAGATCATGACAGAGAGAAGGATATTCAGACCATTTCGGCTGAAAATGGAGATAGGTTTTCGAGAGCTAAAGGAGGAAAGCGGAGCGTAAAAGCTGGAACTTGTAAATGGATTGTGGCGGCAATGTTGGCGAACTGGAAGATTATTGTTCTGAGGAAGGGTGGCAGAAGGGCGATCCTAGGTGTGAATTGATTTAAGCAGAGATGATTTGATGAGGAAGATGAACTTCATACTAATATATGTTTTAAGTCCCTAAAATTATTTGTTTGTATTAAATTTAGTCTAAAATTTTTTATTATTCTAATGTAGTCATTTGCTGCTATGAAATAGAAAGCTAGAATGCTTTGGGTCCTAGTAGTGTATGTGGCACTATCACATTGGCATCCAAGTTGCCATATCATAAAATTTCATCCAAGATAATGGAAAATTTAATGGAAGGGATTTGGGTGGGACACGTATTAAAAGATAGATGATTTTATGATGAAACAAGTTGAGATAAGAGATCACTTTAAAACAAGCGTTAAAGTTAGGAAACCGTGAATAGATTTTACCCTTTGAATTTCTACGGTCATGAATTCAAATGCTCAAGGTCAATTGAATACCTTTTCTTTTATGATTCACTGTTAGATGAATACGAGGTGCATGGAGGCTGTGCGTTGCGGTAGTTCATATGATCATTACATAAATTTATAGAAAGACGTAGATACTTGATATAACCAACAAATATGCTTTCAAGTTTCAGCCTTTGTAATTTTGAAACAAAATAATGTTTGCACCTTGCTAGGTGGAGGCTGGAGTAAAAAATACTACTACCAGAAACATAAGAGAAACAAATAATGGTTATCAATATTTTTCTTTAGAAAATAATAAAAAAATGACAAAAAAAATTAGAGACCAAGAGAACAAATAGAGAGGTTTAGTGACCCGCATATTGTAGTGGATATTTTTTGTAATAAATTTTAATAATAATAGTGCGACACATAACATGTTATATACTTTGAAACAACGCATATTTGGTTTGTTAATTAAAAATAATTTAATAAAAATTTTCATCTTCTATTAACACAAAATCTAATTTTTAATATCGATAAAAAATTTATCTAGAAAAATTTACTATCAAATTTAACAATTATGGACCAACTTGCCTTATTAAACTATAGAGCTTGAAATAAATAATCGATGCTATAAATCTTAATAATCAATAATGAAAGAATAATGATAGAAATAATGATTAAAGCTTTATTTTAGAAAACAACAATAAAGAAAATCAATAAAAAAATAAGATCAAGACAAAAAAAAAGGAAAAAGTTTAGGCATTAAGGATTTAACAATTGACTTAATGAAGATAAAAAATGATTTAACTAAAAAACAAACAAATTTTAACTAAAAAATAAACAAATTATAGTCACCAATGTCTTACTTTAAAAGATAGTACATAAAAAACAAAAAAAAAACTTGGGGGCAAAGAGAACAAATAAAACATTTAATTAAATAATTATAAAATTTAGGGACTAAAATGTAACACAGACGTAACTTAGGTCCAAAAAAGAAAAAATTAGAAAGTTAGGAAATGCAATTGCGTTTTAATCAAAAGAGATGTGAGACAGACGAAAACCGGGAAATCAACCCCAGCCCTCATAAAGGCAAGCACCTTACAAAATGAGATAAAACTAAAAAAAGAGCAAATCATATTCTAAAAAAATAAAAAAAAAAGTCGAAAGCAAAAAAATAAAAAAAAAAACTGCTGAACCATAGAATATTATCTTTCTAGAGACAACTCTAATAATTTTGGATAGCATCAACATGGTTGATATAAAAATTAGAACGCTTTATTATATCCTCCTTGACATAGAGGTAGGCTTAAGATAACTTATCTTCCATGTATACGGTCTCGGATAGGTTGTCAATGGGTGAGCCTCCTAATTCTTTATAGAGCTTAAGCAATTTAAATCATCATTAAATCGAATCTCAATGGGTGGGGGATTTGAGCTAAATTCTTATTGAGTTACTCTCAAGCTTGAGCTTAACCTTGTATGTGAACTTGAATCATTATTTAAGTGAAGCATTAAGGATTGAACTTGAGAGCTTTAAGCTCAATAATTCTATAACACTTGTTGGGCGTTTGTGTCTTTTTTATATTTAAGACATAATTACATGTACACCTCCTTCAAGTTATGTCATATATAATTATAGGGAGAAGGTGCAAAATTGCCTCCAATGTTTGCTCAACGTAGCAATTGCCACTAATTTTTTTTTTGTTGCAAATTTGCTACTTATGTTACTTGTTATGAGCAGTTTTGCCATTGGTTATTAATAGTAGGAATATTCTATTTGCACAAAGAATATTTCATAGCACAATGCTTAAACTAGTTCATGAAAATTTAACCTCTGGCAACCCTAACCTTTTATAACACCTAAATAAGTTAGAATCGCGTGTTTGACTACATAACTTCATTGATGAGTTTTTTTGTTTTCACCTTCCTCATCATCGCCAAGTAACTCCCTGCCATCGTCGTCACCATTAATCATTTATTCTAGAATTGCAACATCTCCAAATTTAGCCCATCATGCATGAATTGAACCCTATGTTATTTAGAGTTTGTTCTAAGCATTGCTGCGATGTGTGAAAAAATGGAGGTGGCATTGGTGGCAAAAAGAGGGAAGGGTTTTGTAGGGTATAACAAAGGATTGTTGGAACGATGGTCATATGGAAGATAATAGTGAAAATAATAGATTCAAAAACTTAGGAATCAAGATGTCTGGTAAAGAAAACTTGGAATTGAAGTTAAATTATTTCCTTTTTTAAAAAGTTTGTCATATAAGGAATTTTAATAGTCGGTGGAAAAATTGCTCTCAACAAATAACATTAGTGGCAAATTTGTAACCAAAATAACATTAATAGCAAACTTGCCCCATTAAGTAGACATTATGCCAATTTTGCACCTTTTACCTTAATTATACATAATCCCCTCAAGTTTCAAAATTTACAATTATCTTCTAATTGAAATAACACCAACTTACATAGGATTAATTATGCTTACCCACTAAACTTATGTTATAAATATACTTAATCCTCTACAAGTTTAAAAGTTAAAGATTAGCCTTCAATACTTTGAGCTAAATGAGCTATTTGTGTCAAGCTGGAACCCAAATTCTGGTCCCTTCAGTCTTAAGCTTGCACTGTTTATTTTCGACTAAGCTTCAGTTTGGGGGATCTGGGCTCAGCTTGGTTCATGAATGGCCTTAGTTTTGAGTCCTTTCATTGCCTACTCAGCTTTTGCCATCCTTTTCTAGTGGTACAATTTTTCCTGAAATCCTTGTTGGACTTGCTCCAACTGGCAACTACATTTCAAATTTTCAATTGCCACAAAGCGGCTTCCTTTTAGATTTAAGGCCATTCACCAAGTGAATAAAAAAATAATGTTGGGCCTGCTTCGCTTCTGGGGATTGGGCCCACCGCTATTTGTATATATGCTAGTTTAGGGTAGGGCTGAAAATTTAACCCGCCTCCCTGATTCTAACCCAATTTCAACCTGAAAAATATCGAGTTTCAGTCAACTTTAAGGGAAAATTTTTTGAGTATTTTGGTTAAACAAATAATTTGCCCCTAAACTTTAATAATTCAACCTTTTTTTAACCTGAAAATATCATGTTCGGGTCTATCTAATGACTCGAACACATATCCTTACTAACTACAACTCAAAACTAGTCAACCCTCAATCTTTATGGGATAGGACACATAAGACCCTCATTGGACAGAAATGCAAGTTTTACTTATTTTACGAGTTAAAGGGAATGGATAGTGAAAATAGAGGATCAAATATGTGTATCAATTATATTTGGTCATTTTATATATGCATATATAGTACAATGATTCATATGATTAAAAAAGAAAAATATCAATTTTTATTCTAACCCATGCAAAACAGTAAATTAGAATAACAATGCACAAGAAAGTGTTGTTATGCAAAATACCATAAAATATCATTGTAAACTACGGTATACTACAAGAAAAAGTGATAAAATGCAAAAATATGTATTGCACACCCAATTGTTTTGGTGTACCAGGAGCATATCTCTGCCCGTCTTTGAGGTACAATTAGAAGTCTATGTGAACCTTAAAGACATGTTTATTTTTTTCTATACATAGAATCCTTTATCAAATATAAGACCTCTTACATTGATTCAACTTGGAACAACTTCTGATAGTATAATTAATGCTCAATAGAAGTACAAAAAACACACAACTAAGGGTGAGTATTATTTGGACAAAATTGAAAAAATCAATTATATTTGGCAAAAATAATTTGTTGTTTTTTTACTTCGAATAGTTCAGACTAAAATTAAATCTCATATTCTGTTATCGGATTAATTATTGGATTATGCATTTGAAATCAAATGAATTGAGTAAATCAAATAGCAATAAATATTTTTCCATTATTCATATTGACTCTAAATATATAGAGCTATTTATACTTATTTTGGACTATATAGTGTTGATTCTTCTTTAATGTTGGGTATAAGATGTGCAAATTTGAATATTGATCTTATTTTTCCATTTACTATGTGCGTAGGTCTTAGAAAAAGAAATCAAATCAAGTTAAATGTAATTCAGACGGTTTAAATCAGTTCTAATATATAATTTAAATAATTTAGATATATTTAGTAAAAATTGATTGTTTCATTATATCTAGATGGATTTCAAATAAAACCAAATGAATGTTGTACCTTGCAAACAACAAACGGTTGGTGTGAAAACATACTAAAAGACACTTCCAAAGGAATTTTATAAATTTTTTTCTTCAAATGTTGGCATTTTTGTAACTTTATAATGGCACTTCACTAATTGTTGGATAGTCAATTGTACAAAGTGTTACCACCTCAACAAATGGGAAAATTACAGTATAAAGGCATAATGGTTATAAACCATTATATAGTGTAATTTTCACCATAGTGAATGAAATGTGAGGGGTAAACTAAATAATCTACACCTCCTTAAAAAATTACAATGGTTACTTGGTGCTAAAGGAAACCCTAGAAGATTGTTTGCTTTACAAGTAATCTATGGGTCTTATTGCAAGATTTCAAGACTTGGGTACTCAATTGTACAACTCTAAAAGAGAGATTTTGGAAGGATTTGAATGCTATGAAGGCTCAATTACATAAAGGAAACAAAATCTATGATTCAAGAACCTAGGACAACTAGGTGTACAATTATTCCAAAAAATAACTTAAGGATGGGATAACTTTTGACAAGAGTCAAAGATGGTCATTTCTAGGATTATCCCAGCCTTTTATTTCCAGGTTCTGAGGTCAAAAATTTGGGCTAAATATTAGCCAAAAAGTCCTTGCTTAAGGTATACTTATAGTGACCTAAGTGAAGGTTAAGGTTAAATTAATTAAATCAAGTAAAATATCTTGATTTCTTGCCTTTCCTTGGCCATTTCAGCCATAACCAGCTACAGCCTCCTTCCTTAGCTCCTCCATAGGCTTCCATTGACACCATAGCTCAAGCTCTCAAGAAATCAAAAAGGAAGGCAATCGAATGCACCAGGAACAAGACCCTAATTTTCAAGTTTGTTGTGTATCTTTTGAAGATTTTAGCTTTCACAGCTTAGGTAAGGGTTTTATCTTCATGTTTTATGGTTGTTTACTGTCTTGAGATGATAATCAAGAATCCATGAAGCTAATACCATGCTTGGAAGAGAGCAAAAAGCTCAAGGAACCAAGTATGGGTTAACGGGGAGTGCATGAACAAGGTTCTAGCCTTACTATTTTTCATGCACTAAGATGGTAGTGTTTACAGGGGTTTCTAAAGCCCAATTTAGTACTAACTAAGACCAATTAACCTCCTAAGACCAAGCATTAGCTTGAGGAGGGCTTTCATAGTGATTACATATTGTTTATTTGATTGTTTATGGACTAACCCTAATGATGTATTGCTGCCAGCATTGCATTTGATTGTGTTCTGTTTGTTTGTGCATTTGGATGACTATATTTTTGTATATGTGCTTTGTTTTTGTGTTTTTATGTCTTTGGATTTCAAATATGTTTTTGGGAATTCAAGTTTCTAATGATAAGCCCTTACTAAGTTTTATTCAAAAAACTTACCCCCTTTCTGTCCATTTCAGGTCCAGCAGAAAGATCACATTCAAACTGACATTTATCGTTTGAGTTTTGATCTGAAATTTCAGGTACATGAACTTCCATGTGTCTAGTTATGATCCGAAAATTTTTGTGATTTTAGAAGCACATTTGGTATTTTTAGTGATGGTACTTATTGTGTTGCGCAGCAGCTGTCCAACATCCTGTTTTTGGAGTCTATTGCATTTCAGGCACTCCTATAACTTAGGGTGAGTATCTAGCTGAGTTAAAACCATTTTGTTGTGCATGTATGCATGTACATGTAGTGTATGTAAAATGAGACAAGTATATGAACATTTGAGTAATGTTGTGGCTATGTATGTGAAGTGGTGCAAAGCTGCCTAAGTGTGAATGATAGGTTGCTTACTTGTAAATTCTGTTTTGGTCACATAAAGTTGCTAGATGCAAGAGAATGTAATTCATATGTGTATTGGACATGTATGGGATAGCCTTGGAGGGCTTTATCTTTGTGAATGAAGTGTTTGAATGGTTTGGAAAAATTGTATGGGCAAAATGGTCCAAAAGTTGCCAGAATTTTGACCATGTACCTAAAGTTGAATATCTCCCTGTGCAGAATGAATCTTGGTACGAAATTTTGACTACACCTAGAGGACATCTAGAGGTTTAACGGGGCTTTGGAATTTCTGGATTTAGAGCCCTATAGCCAAAGATATGACGTTGCAAAGTTGGCTAAGTTACTGTTCATTTGGTCAGAATTTTGTAACAAACTTCAAAAATCCATAACTTGGTCCATAGGTGGGCTATTGATGTAAAACAAAATTCCTTGGTTTTCTATAAGTCTCTAATTGATAATGGAGCAAAGAAAATAGGGGGTACATGGCTAGAATGATACAGTTTATTAGAGGAAATTTGGGTGCAGTAGCTGAAATTTTTGAACCTAGTAAGAATGCTTAATGTGTGGAAGCCAAAACTAAGACTTGTACTAGTGTTTTTCTTTTTAGCTGCTATGGTATACATAAATGTGAATATGTGTGTTACGGTTAGACCAACATGCATGTATTTACATAGTGCTCAAGAGGGTCACTTGAGTATGTACATTAGGGGTGTTGTTCTGATAATTTACAAGACACAACAATCCTGGGAGTTTAAATGCACAGTTTTGGCACCATAATTAGATTACCCCGAAGTGGGTAACACAAAGAGTTAAACATAATTTGTTTTTAGCTGCTCAGAAGATGTGCGAAACAATACAGGCCAAATTACGTTCGATCCTAGCCTTGTAGGAAAAGTTAGAAAATGTGATGAGACAAGAAAGCGCGACAGAAGCCGGAAGGGAAGTTGCTGTCGGGGATCATAAACACGTTCACGAAACGAGACAATTTTGGGGTTGAATAGGCATAAGATAGTCCACCTTAAAACAAATAGGCTGAGATATTTGCTCCAAGCTCTCACATGGAACACATCGATGGAGCCCAATCAATTGGCCAGCAACAACCAATAAGAAAAATTGAGGAAATTTTGCTTGGTTCAGAGAATAAAAAAGGTATAATTCCGGTTTTGCAAGAGAGCTTAGTTTGCTACGGGCAACAAAATTAACTTGCAATTTGAATTTTCATGGATGTTTCATATTGAGTTAAGATTGTTAAGAATTTATGTTTTTTTTTCTAATGTTTGATTTAGAGGTAAAATATTAGCTAGTGAGCAGCCATAAGTTTAATGGGTAATTGCCACTACCCCAACCCCTTAACTTCTCCACCCGGTCCGTTGCTTCCCTCCATACATCGGCTGTTGATAGAAATATCAATTTCCACCCTCGTTTTATTAAATTATTTCAGTTTGGTTCTTAAATATTAAGATTTAATGATTGACAAATTTCACAAGGTCTTTTATACCGGCTGTGGGCCTTGCGTGTCCAGTCTGGAGTTTCCTTTCAATTCAGATTTTAACCTTGTTATCTAAAGAATTTGGGAGATTTTGTTCTCTATTCAATCCCAAACTCTTTATTACATGTTAGTCCCTACTTCTAATAAGTCTATGAGTATATGTCAAATGGTTCAAGTTATGGGTCCAAAACCAATGTGATATCAAATTCAATCTTGAAATATGTCATAAATTTGGCTCATGGGAATAACAAAAAGACGACATAAAAAATTATCATGAAAAATATAAGAATTTGTTTTTTTCTTTTAGATGAAAAATCAAATAAATTTTTATTGTTTATGGCTTTATCAAATTAATATTATCAGTTGGATAAATGCAGCAAGTCCTAAAAGATGATACTCTCCAACGTTTAAGTTTCAATTTTTTTTAAATGTTGGTAGAAGTACTAAAACTTTCACTAATTGTCATTATTGTTCGTATATGACAATATTATACTTGACAAACGTATAAAAGTTTATATTTGGCATTTACAATATATATATTTGATTGAAATTATTTTGACAGATATTTGATTGAAAGTTTAATTTATACAACTAGATATTATCATTAGATTATATAGAGGCAAACACACAATTGTTAATCAAACAACAATTAAATCTTAAAAATTTAATAAATAAATTACTTATGGTAAAAAAAAAATTATATTCATCAAACTCCAATCTTTATATTTCTTTAAATTCATACTATTTTAGGGTAAATTCCACAAGTGTTCACCCAACTTTTTTTTTTATCCCAAATGGATCTTTAATTTTCATGTTGTATTATTAAAGTCTCTTATCTCATCTAATGTGTCTTAATTAAGTTATTTTTTTTCAACTTCATTGTTTACTATGATGAAAAATGATAATGTGACATAAAGTAATATTAAGATAAATCTTAAAAAAAGTAATTCTAATTTTCTTGGTTTTCTCATCAACAATTCTAAATCTTAAAATTCTAAATTTATGGGAGAGAGAGGGAGAGGCGTGTCATGTTATCATCCACCCAAGATAGATACATCTGAGGCCAGTAACCCCAGGCTCGAATGGGGACACTCACCACTAGGTCCACCATTGACATACAGAAATTCTGATTTGCCAAGCGTTTCTATAATTACTACCATATAATTAAGATAAAAAGAGAAGTTCTATCGAACAGAAATTCTAAACCATGGACGGGTAGAAATTATAAAATGCCCAATTGGTTTAGCTTCATCACCACGCTGAACAGCTTCTAGCACAGCTTCACGAAAGTTGGCCTCAAATCATCGTTCACCGATCTCGGCTGTCAGTAGCATATGCTCGAGCCCCTCTAAGAATGCGAAGAATATCCTAACTATTCGAGGTAAATATTATCCTAGTACTCGTCGCTGGCTTTTAATCAAATCTACCCAAAAATCTTGCTTATATATACACAAAAATCACCCCATCAGATCAAACAGCGAAAGCCCACCACTCTACAACTGATCAGCAACGATGGAGGCCAGCAATCTGGCAGTGCTTCACGCTCTGGACACAGCTAAAACACAATGGTACCACGTCACCGCCATTGTTATCGCCGGAATGGGCTTCTTCACCGACGCCTATGACCTCTTCTGCATCTCCACCGTCTCCAAGCTCCTCGGCCGCCTCTACTATTTCAACCCCGCCACCGGCAAGCCCGGCAAGCTCCCTGACCCCATCAATAACATGGTCACTGGGGTGGCCCTCGTTGGAACGTTCACCGGCCAGCTCACCTTTGGCTGGCTTGGCGACAAGCTTGGTCGAAAAAAGGTCTACGGCATCACTCTTATTATCATGGCCCTCTGTGCCATCGGCTCCGGACTATCCTTCGGCAGCACGGCGAAGTCCGTCATAGGAACACTGTGTTTCTTCCGGTTCTGGCTGGGCTTCGGTATTGGCGGAGACTACCCTCTCTCCGCCACCATCATGTCGGAATACGCCAACAAGAAAACGCGCGGTGCGTTTATCGCCGCTGTTTTCGCTATGCAAGGAATGGGAATCATATTCGCCGGATTGGTTTCCATGGTTTTCTCCTTCATCTTCCTCCGGTACAACGAGGCGAAGTCCTTTAAAGATGATCATGTATTCTCAACTCAGCCGCAGGCTGATTACTTATGGCGGATCGTGCTAATGCTCGGCGCTCTTCCGGCCATCCTGACCTTCTACTGGAGGATGAAGATGCCGGAAACCGGCCGGTACACGGCACTGATAGAGGGTGACGCAAAGCGGGCGGCCGCCGACATGGCCCGCGTCATGGATACAGAGATCGAAGACGAGCCAGACAAGGTGGCTAACTTCAAGGCGGCGAACCAGTACGCGCTGCTCTCCAGCGAGTTCCTCCACCGCCACGGCCTCCACTTGCTCGGCACGGCGACCACTTGGTTTCTTCTAGACATCGCTTTCTACAGTCAGAACCTGACCCAGAAGGATATTTTTCCGGCGATGGGACTGACGAAATCAGCCACCGACGTCAACGCGTTAGAGGAAGTCTTCCAGACGTCGCGAGCTATGTTCGTGGTAGCCTTATTCGGGACATTTCCGGGATACTGGTTCACTGTTGTCTTGATCGAGCATCTGGGCCGGTTTAGAATCCAACTAATCGGGTTTTTTATGATGTCTGCTTTTATGCTGATTATGGGTATAAAGTACGAGTACCTGAAGGAACATAAGTACTTGTTCGCTCTTGTCTACGGCCTGACATTTTTCTTCGCCAACTTCGGACCCAACAGCACGACGTTCGTGCTGCCGGCGGAGCTATTTCCGACGAGGCTAAGGGCGACGTGTCACGCCATAAGCGCGGCGTCGGGGAAGGCCGGGGCGATGGTAGGGGCTTTCGTGGTTCAGTCATACACGTTGGATGGGAATGTAAAAAAGATTAAGCATGCGATTATGTTGTTGGCGTTCACAAATATGTTGGGTTTTTGCTTCACGTATTTGGTGCCGGAGACGAAGGGGCGGTCGCTTGAGGAGATCTCCGGCGAGGATGGCAACGTCCAGGGACCGGAGATTCAGATGGAGGGTCCTCGGAGTGGGAGGGATGTGTGATGTGATCAGTTGGATGAAGCTGGCTGGAATTGAATTTGCCGGTTTCCCTTGTACATACATGAGAATAATGTGTATGATAGTATCTGCTGTGATACTAAGAGCTGTCCTTTTAATGTCCTTTTTTAATATCCTTTTGATATTTTGATTATAATTTAAGTAAATCAACAAAATGTATGGTGGAACTTAAGTCTAGCAGCAGACATGCTCCTTAAGTTAAGGGATTAGTTGAAGATTTTTTGACTTTTGTATTATATAAATATCAACAATACAATGATCAATCTGGAAGTTTTCCTGCATTTTTTCCAGTGTGTTCTTTGGTTCTCCTTTTCAATTCTCTCTTTGTTATCTATCATTTTGTATCAGAGTCGAGAAAGTTCTTTTCTCTGATCCTTTTGGGACTGCAAAAGAGAGAGAGAACCAGTCAGGAAACTTACCATTAAACCTTAAACACTCAAAACGTGTGAGTGTGTGTGATGGCTACAACCAGTAGCATTTCAAGTCTATCTCCTCCTATTTTCACGGAAGAGAATTACAATGCTTGGTCAGTTAAGATGCAGGCTTACCTTAGGGGTTTGCTACTTTGAGAAGCTGTTGAAACTGAGATGAAGACATCTCTTCTAGACAATTTAACTCTGAATCAACTCAAAGTTTATGAAGAACGACTCTTCAGAAAATTCAGAGCTTTGAGTACTCTTCATGTAGCTGTTGATGAAACCATTTTCACAAGAATTATGGATTGTGAAACTGCCAAGCAAGTATGGGACAAGCTAAAAATTGAGTTCCAAGGAAGTGATAAAACAAGACAAATGCAACTCTTCAACTTGAGAAAGGAGTTTAAGCTTTTCAGGATTAAGGAGACTGAGAATGTGAAGACCTACATTGACAGGGTCATGAAAGTGGTGAACCAGATTAGGTTGTTGGGAGAAGATCTGTCAAAAAAGAGAATTGTGAAGAAGGTTATGGTGACTCTGCCAGAGAGGTTTGAGCCTAAGATTTCTTCTCTTAAAGATACTTGGGATTTATCTTTGCTTACACTTATTGAGCTTGTAAATGCCCTACAAGATGTAGAGCAAAGAAAGGCATTTAGAGAGGAGGAGAAGCAAACAGAATGGGCTCTTGTAATTTCACAAAATTCAAAGGCACAAGCTAAGTCTAATAGGAAGAAGACAAATGGGAAGAAACGAAAGGAGAAGAAGGACCATTATTATAAAGGAAAACAAAAGAACGGAAAATATCCACCATGCTCTCAGTGTATAATCATAGTGAGAAATTTTGTTGGAGAAGGCCTGAAGTTTAATGTCAAGCCTATAAACAATTTGGACATATAGAGAAGATCTGTCCAGCCAATCAAAATCAGCAGCCTCAAGCTCAGCTAGCTCAAGTCAATGAAGGCCCCCGGGATCATGAAGAAAAGTTGTTCATTGCTGCTGTTGTTGAAGAATATTCAGTTGCAGCTATGAATTTAGATGTGTGGCTCATTGATAGTGGATGCACACATCATATGACTTCAAGATTGTAGAGTTTCAGGACTTTGGACAAGTAATATTGTTCCAAAGTGAGGCTTGGAGAGGGTAGATTGGTTTATATAAAAGGGAAAGGTGCTGTTCTGGTGCAAACTCTTTCAGGTGCTAAGTTAATTACCGATGTTTTATTTGTACCTGAAATTACTTATAATCTTTTAAGTGTTGGTCAATTGCTTGACAAAGATTATAAGTTCATTTTTGAAAACAAGAGGTGTGATATTCTTGACTCAGTTGGTGCTAAGCTTTTCTCTATCAACATGAAAAATAAAAGCTTTCCCTTAGAATAAAGACAAACTAAGATTCATTACTGCAGTAGATGAAAGTGTTTTGTGGCATAAAAGGTTTGGTCACACCAGTTATGCCTATATGAAGCTCCTTGAAAGCAAAAATATGGTGTTGGATATGCCTTTTGTTCATGATCATTCTGGTGTATGTGATGTTTTGTCAATTTGGAAAGTTGAGTTAGACACCATTCCCTGTCAATCAAGCTTGGAGGGCAACTGAGAAGTTACAACTGGTTCACACAGATGTTTGTGGACCTATAGGTATTGCTTCATATAGTGGAAGCAAGTATTTTCTTTTCTTTATTAATGATTTTACTTGATTTTGTTGGATTTATTTTCTCAAGCAGAAATCTGAAGTGTTTAGCATGTTTTAGAAGTTCAAAGCAGCTACAAAAAATCAAAGTGCACATTTGATCAAGACTTTAAGGTCTGACAATGGCACAGAATTCACCTCTCATAAGTTAAAGAGTTCCTTCAGTATTCTGGCATTCATAATCAACTCACAATCACTTACACACCCCAGCAAAATGGTGTGAGTAAAAGGAAGAACAGGTCAATTATGAACATGTCTAGATGCTTGTTATTTGAAAAAGAATTGTCAAAGCAACTATGGGCTGAAGTTGCAAATACAACAGTCTATTTGTAAAATAGATTACCTACAAAAGCTTTTGATAGAAAAACTCCTTATAAGGCTTGGTTTGGAGTTAAACCATCAGTACCTCATCTTAAAATATTTGGTAGTCTTTGTTATACTTTTGTTCCTCAGGCCAAAAAAGACAAGCTTGACAAAAGAGCTGAAATTGGAGTACTTATGGGGTACAGCAATGCTTCCAAGGGTTATAGAGCCTTGAATCCTATAACTCAACAAGTACTTGTTAGTAGAAGTGTTAAATTTGATGAAGATGGTGCTTGAAATTGGGATAGAAAGGAACCAATCCTTCTATACAAAATTTCAATCTTGGAAACATTCTCCAAGAACAAGTTGCAGCTCCAAAGAAGAAGATTCTGGGATGATGTAGCCATCAGAGGAACAAGAACACTGCAAGATATTTGCAGCATATACAATATGGCTTTGTTTGAACCCCAAGATCACTGCCATGAAGCATCTCGAATAGAGGGCAACAATGGAGGAGGAGCTCAGAATGATTCACAAGAATAAGACTTAGATACTTGTAGATAGACCTTATAACAAGAATGTAATTGGTCTAAATGGGTGTTCAAGCTTAAGCACAATGCTGCTGGCTCAATTAACAAGTACAATGCCAGGTTAGTTGTAAAAGGATATGCTCAGCAATCTGTAGTAGATTTTTCTGAAACATTTGCACCTATGGCACGATTTGACACAATTAGATTGCTTCTTGCAATCTTTGCTCATCAAGGTTGGGAAATGTTTCAGTTAGATGTCAAATCATCCTTTCTAAATGGTGTATTGAAGGAAGAAATTTATAACCAGAGGAGTTTATTAGCAAAGATGAACCTGATAAAGTGTACATGCTAAAGAAGGCTTTATATGGCCTAAAACAGGCTCCAAGGGTCTGTTACTCAAGAATTGATGATTATTTGATGAAATTGGGATTTTTGAGAAGTTGCAATGAGGCAACTCTGTATGTGAAGCATGTCAATAAAGAGATCATACTTATCTCTATTTAAGTAGATGACATTTTGGTTACTAGCAGTAATGCAGAAGCTATGACAGAGTTTAGAATCCAAATGAAAAAGATATTTAAGATGAATGATCTTGGTAAGATGTCCTACTTTTTAGGAATAGAGGTCATGCAAACTTTGAAAAGGATATTTATATCTCAAAAGAAATATGTTGGTGAAATTCTCAAGAAATTTAAAATGAGCAGCTGCATCTCAGTAAGTACACCAGCAGTTCATGGAGAAAAGTTAAAGAAAGAAGATGGCTTTGATCTTGTTGATACCTCTGTTTACAGAAGCTTGGTTGGATGTCTTCTATTTTTGTGTGGAACGAGACCTGATATTATGTGTGCTACAAGTGTATTGTTTAGATTTATGTACTCACCTACAGAGATGCATTTTAAAGCTGCCAAGCGGGTTTTAAGATATATTCAGAGTACAATTAAGATATTCTACAAGAGACTTAGTGCCATTAATCTTGTTGGTTTCACGGATAGTGACTGGGCCGGATCTCAGGATGACAGGAAGAGTACCTCAGGATATTGTTTCACACTTGGTTCAAGTATTTTTTGTTGAAGCTCAAGAAAACAGGAAAGTGTTGCACAATCAACAGCAGAAGCTGAGTACATTGTTGCTTCAGTTGTTGTCAACCAAGCATTGTGGATTAGAAAAATTCTTGAAGATCTCGTGTTCAGGCAGTCCAAAGCAACAGTCATTTTGTGTGATAACAAGTCTGCTGTTGCTATGGTGAAGAATCCTGTCTTTTATGGAAAGACTAAGCTTATTAAGATCAAGTTTCATGCCAGTAGAGAAGCTGAAAAAAGCAAAAGGTTCAGTTAAAGCATTGTGAAGCTAAGGACCAATTAGCTGATATTTTTACCAAACGATTGCAGAAGACAATGTTTGAAATGCTAAGAGAGAGACTTGGAATCTTCAACAACTCTTGCATCAAGGAGGAATGGTGACAGTAGCTGTTGTGATGCTAAGAGCTGTCCTTTTAATGTCCTTTTTTAATGTCCTTTTGATATTTTGATATCAAATATCTTTTCATTTGGATTCTAAACTATCACATCTTATGTATTACTGCCAATAACCAAAATGTCATCTACGTAAATAGAGATAATTATGATCTCTTTACTAACATGCTTCACAAATAGAGTTGCCTCATTGCAGCTTCTCACAAACCCCAATTTCATCAAATAATCATCAATTATGGAGTACCAGGTCCTTGGAGCCCGTTTAAGGCCATATAAAGCCTTCTTTAGCATGTACACTTTATCAGCAAAAGGTATGGTAGAGCTTAAGTCTAGCAGCAAACATGCTCCACAAGTTAAGGGATTAGTTGAAGCCTTTTTGACTTTTGTATGTATATAAATATCAACAATACAATGATCAGTCTAGAAGTTTTCCAGTATTTTTACTGGTGTTCTTTGTTCTGCTTTCCAATTCTCTCTTTATTATCTATCAAATTTCGATTCCAGACTCTGTAATTCCAATTTTACATGAAAATTTGTTCTTTGCTTTTGCTTCTGTATTTCTACCATGCCAGCGTAATTACGTGAAAATTGATGCATGTGAGAATAATCGCGCGGAAACAATACAAAACAGACATTGGATCCTGCATTTCTGGACTCGCATTCGGCTTGCAGAGAGGGATTCAGCCCATAAGTGCGGTAAAAAAATGTAGTATAAATTACTAATTGCTAATTGTAGATTGAATTCAAGTTTAATTTATTACTATAACAAAGTGAGAAACAGATCTCACTGTTGAACAGAAGAAGAGGTCCCTGCTTGTGCTGCAACTTGGTCGGAGACTAGAGTTTCTTGCATCCTTTCAAACGATGATTCATTACCGGCATTTGATCGTCGAATGTCTTCAACCATACTCACCACTTCTGCCATTGTCGGCCTCTTCTCCGGTGTTCTTCCAACACAGCTCATACCTATTTGTAACATCTCCACCATTTCCTCCCCTATGTCAGGAAATCTCAATAGCTCTATATCAAAAACTTCTGCGGTCCACTCTTCCCTGACTACAGAATTCACCCACCTCACCAGGTGAATCTCTTCGCCCCCATTCGCATGTATTGGGGACTTCCCCGTCAGGAGCTCAAGTAGGAAGACCCCAAAACTGTAAGTATCTGCTGCTTGGGTTGCTTTCCTGCTGTCTGTTACTTCTGGAGCACGATACCCTGCTGCGCGCACTGTAGGCGGAGACGTACTGCTCATTACTGTTGCTAAACCTGCGTCTGATACACAACCATATCCTTGGGAGTTGAGGAAAATGTTTGAGGCTTTTATGTTTCCATGTACGAGCCTACCACCATTTTCTGTGTGGATATGAGCAATCCCTTTTGCTGCACCAATGGCAATTCTTAGCCGCGTTTCCCAGTCTAAAGGAATGCGGCCTTCTCCTCTTTTAGCTGCAAGATAGAGCGTAGCTCAAGGCATATATCAAAATCTTAGCTGAGCAAAAGCCACTATATATCTATTCTGGGCAAACAAGTAGATGCATAGAGGATTAGCAGATGACGTAGTTTCTACAAGAACTCATTGTCAAATTTTATTCAGCTGAAATTGTGTTCAGCTGATTGAACTGTATAGAAGAATAAGATGCTGAGCTCAACATGTATGGATTTTAACCTTCTTTTCAAAATCTGTAGGATTATCAAGGTATGTGATTCCGGAAATCCATAAGAGAGAAGACAATTGACTTCAGAAATGTTGGTCAACTGAACTAACAGGTCATATTCATTCAGTCAAACAGGATATGACAAGCCCCAAAATCCAAAAAATTCATAAAAAAATCACAAGAAAATTGAACATTAGAAATAGGAGCAGAGGTAAAACAGAGCAAGGATTAAAACTCACCATGTAGCATTGAGGTTACACTTCCAGGATCATAGTAATCATAGACGGTAAGCTTCTCATCCTTTGAGTGGTAATATGCTCTTAGAGGAGTCACATTCTCGTGCTTGATGTTACCGAGAATCTCCATGTGTTGTGAAAACTCCCGTTTCCCGGCCGATACTTCTTTTAACCTCTTCACAGCTACAGTGGTTACATCCTCCAGAGCAGCCTTGTATGTTACTCCAAATGTTCCCTTCCCAAGCACCTCTGCAGATGCTCGTAACAAGTCCTCCAAGTCAAATGCAAGATTACAGCCCTCAAAGAAAACAATCTTATTCTCCTTCTCATGATTCTTGGGAACCTTTTGCTTGGAAGATGCTTCTTTCTTGTGGGAGTCTGTTGGCATCCGTTGTTTTTTCTTTCCCTTAGAGTAACGCAAGACCATCAGAAGAGCAATCAATGCAAATGCCAGAATGCAGCAACCAATTATTATCCCCAATAGCGCTGGTTCACCTAATTTTCTCGCCCCCTGTAATGATTGGGGGCTTGGAGGATGCACAGGGAAAGCAGGAGGCATTGCACCTCGTGATGCAAGTTTGTTGCCAGAAAATGCTGAGCTTGGGAACCGTTGAAGGGACCTAGGCACCGGTCCTGTAAGACTGTTATTAGCCAAATTCAGCTGTTGCAAACTAGGGATATTGAAATCAGGAATTTCACCTGAAAGTAAGTTGTTAGAGATATTCAAGGACGTGAGGTGAGCCAAACTAAGGATTGAGGAAGGTATACTTCCATTGAAGACATTTTTTGAAAGGTCTAATACAGCAAGATTTTTCCAAGCAGAGAAATCAGGCAAAAGACCAGAAAATTGGTTGGACTGAAGATATAGGGAGGTCAAGTTTTTGAGGTGAGAAAACTCACCCGGGAATGAACCCGAAATGCTGTTGGATCTAAGGGAGAGAACATTAAGAGCCGATAACCGGCGAAGAGTATTGGGAGGGACAGAGCCTGTGATCCCCACTCTAGGCAACTTCAGAGCTATAACGCTTGAGTTATCATTGTTGCAGGTAACTCCTGTCCAGGAACTGCAGACAGAAGTGTTCTTGCTCCAATTGAGAGGGTGTGTGTGATGAATCTTCTGAATAAAATCTAACAGTGCTAGTTTGTCTTCAACTGGTTCAGCAATAATATATGGAAAAACTGCCCCCAACAAGAAAACAAACAATAAATTCAATTTCTTTCCCATTTTGCTATGCGGGTCTTCGATGGAAAAACTGGTGTGTGCACAGAATCATGCCACCTACATGAATGTGGACCAGAAAAGATGAATTAGAGTTGAAAACGCAAACATTAATGAATTTGGATCTGAGCTGTATTTCATTTGCCTTCAACAGGCAAGTTAGTTAACCATTTTGTACATGATTACTGACTTAAAAACCACTGAATTTCAGGCTTCAAATGGTCAAAAGAAGCAGTTTTAACCTTTAAAGTCAGAGTTAGGTTCTCTTCCTTTTTGACTTTTCGTTTGCACCAACCGTACTTGGCATTTGGCTGTAGAGCAACAATCCTTGAGAAAAAGGAAAAAAGCCCCAAACAAAAAGAGCGCTGGTACTACAAACATTGACAATAAGAACACTCTATTGATATTGTCATGTCCTACAGTTTTCTCGGCAACCAAACAGGAAGAAAGAGAAAAAAAAGGCACTTACTTGGTGAAACCCAGATCGCTGTCGAAGATGTGCTCCCAGGAGATAGATCCAAAAGTCGTACTTGAGAAAATACCAACTACCCACAAAAGAACCAATAGTGAGTGGACTAGGAGTTGACAAAACTTAATCGCGATATTGATGAAGAGTCTGACTCTGAGCTGTTGTCGCTTGGTAGGGCAGAATCACATGGAACAAATTAGTTGAAATCAATTAAGTGCAGAAGAGGCTCCAACCTCTGAAAATTCTTTTCTTTTTTTTTTTGATTGGATGAATGGAGGTCAAGTCCCATGTGGAGACAAAGAGAAGCTGCTTGAAAGCCAGGATTTAGAAGCTACCACCTATTTAATGACTTGTTAGTTTATCGAGATTTTGATTTAAAAAGGTGCTGGTTGCAAGCTACTGTATAATATATCCCAGTTTTCTGCCATTGATGCTTTCTTTGAGGCACAGATTTGGCTTTGGCCTTCATTTGCCTTTCTACTCTCGGTTGATAGCTTTTGTTTGTTTTTTTAATTATTAAACGGAGATGTTTTCTTGTTAGAAAGTAATATGTCAACCGCAGGGCAAATGGCTATGAAGTGGCGCTGTAGAGGGCAGTCCTGCAGCTAGTTTGTTTGAAATTAATGTAGATTAATGAGATCCTATCTTTATATGGTTGAATTAGATTTTTTTGAATTAAAAGAATCGGTATAATAACCATCTCAAGTATCCCATATTTTTGTTTTATTTACAACTAATGTCATCCATTGTTGGCCTGAATCTTGGCTTATCAGCTATCTTGTGTAGGCAAACTGTGACCTCTGACCATTGTCATCTCATTCACGAGTCACAAGTTTGAGGCCCCTTCAATGCCGATGGGTTCTTTTACAACCAATACCACCCATTATTGGCCTGACTCTCGGCTTGCCAGCTATATTGCCTAGGAAACTAATTGCAACCTCTGACCATTGTTATCTTGTCAGTGAGCCACCAATCCAAAACTCCTTCAACATCGATCATCAAACCCAACAACGAATCGAGTAGCAATTTGGTAGATTATCCCTTGTCCGCAATCCTGTAAATGCAGTCTGACCATAGCTCTTGATTCCTTGATGACTGCCACTTAGGATCATCGAGCAACAATAACCGTGCTTAGAATCCATGGATTCAGTGAAAGACCAACAAATTTGAATATGGGGAGGGAAGCTAGAGTTTGAGAAGCTTGGGTTGGAAGTGAGGTGTCGGCAAAGCGAGGGTGGCATGTGCGAGAATCGGCAAGTGGCATAAACATGTAATTCTTGCAAACACTGGAGACCATTTGCGAACGGTTCAACTAGATTTCTTTGACCCACTTGCTAACCCGACCCAGACCGTAAAAAATGAGATTACATTAATTCAATTAATTTTGGACAAACTAGCCCTTAATCAATTGTTAATTGTTCTCATTAAGAAGATTAATACTATTCCATACTTCATTAAAATGGTTTAGGCATTGGGCAGCACCTGACAAAGATAAAGACATTTCAAAATTGGTATTGATAGGAAAATAGAGTTATTTAGTAATTCTTTTCTTACTCTGAATAATATGTTGGTAAAAAGTTGTTTAATGTGTGGGTTTATGTTTGCTTATCCACAAGAACACCAGATAAGACAATATAAGTTCTTGCGCTAAATTGAAAGTTCTTGCCCTAAATGCATTAAGAACCCAGTCAACCTATAAAATTGTATAAACTAATTCACACCAAATTGAATGGAATGCGATTTTATTTGGTTCCAGTTACGATCCAGATTTAGATATTTTAAAATTGAATACTATATTGTGTGGTTGAGGTTTTGAATATTACAACTGGTAAAAAAACTACCCTGGGCCAATAAAAGATGCACAATCCAATATAATCCTCTTTCCCCTTTGTTCTTTTTGTTATTGTTTAAAACTAATTTCCTAAGCCTAAGATTAAGGAAGTCTAAGGACCCCGATAAAAGAAGCCCAATACAATATTGCTATGTTTGTTTTGTTATCCTGTTGTGCATTGCTAACTTCCTAATTCCTAAAGTAAATGTAAAGTAAATGGAGACACAAGAGTGATGGAATGCTGTAGATAAAGAGTTGCTTATTTATGTATATTGGTGATAAAAAGTAAACAATGAGTGGCTAATGTGTGTTTCTAATAGAAACATTGGTAAACAATAACTTTCTTATGTGTGTTTGTAATAGAAATATTGAAAAATAGACAAGGGGTTTCTAACTTTCTTATCTATGTAGGCATTTAGGATGATAAATTTAACTTGCTTGAGATTTTTATTTCTCATGTGTGTTGGTTTACAAATTAAATTGTATTTTTATCTTTGTTTTTAATGTTATGTACTTGTGTTAATTTATTTGGATTTAGTATGATGGATTTATGACATGAAAAATCGCAATTATGAGGTGCAGTTTTTTTTTGAATTTATATACAAAGCGGTGCAGTTATAATTTTCAAAAATTGTGAAACTGTTTACTATACGATGTAGCTGCTGGTTTGACCCTAAACCACATAAAATCGAACCATAAATATCCCTACCAATTTCCACTATGGTACAAATTTTATAATTCGATTGCCTTTTCTTCAACCCCTATTCCATAGGTTTTACAAGTTTGCTAAATTTCTATCATTATAAATCACAATGAAACCAACTTGTGCAAGTGGAAATTACTCCGATACAAACAATTTATGAAATAAGTCATTTATTTAGACCGGGATCATATGTATGGAAAAAACACGCATAACGCCTCAAGATAGGCCTTTATCTATAAAATGAAGAATACTTCACGTCCACTAAAAAGACATTATTGACGAAGGTCTTGTACATCCAAATATTCTACATGACTTCACTCAATTCTAAGTCATTGATGGAGGTCCTGTACATCCAACTCATCTAGTAAACATTGGGGACATCTACAAGAACTGCTAATGTTTGAGCAACATAAAAAGCACCATCTTTTAGCTAAGGCACCATAGCAATGACAAAATTATAGTTGAAGTCCTCAAACTTTCACACAACAACCATTTCTCTCTAAACTTTCCTATAATACCTCAGCATACTAGCAATGGCAAAGTTGTAGCCAAAGTCCTCTAAATTTTGAGCAGCAGCCACTTTCCCCTTAATTTTTCTATACTAC
Source organism: Aquilaria sinensis (assembly GCA_005392925.1). Taxonomy (NCBI): domain Eukaryota; kingdom Viridiplantae; phylum Streptophyta; class Magnoliopsida; order Malvales; family Thymelaeaceae; genus Aquilaria; species Aquilaria sinensis. Next base: position 30,801 of record SMDT01001059.1, on the reverse strand, counting down.
CTCCTAACTTCATGTACTTGTAATACTTCTAAATGAGAAAAAAAAAATCATTGATGAAGGAAAAATTTATTCAAAAATAGTATTTAAACCTTAAAGGCCTCATGATACAATTATATTCGGTTAAAATTCATTTTTTGTTCGCAACTTTTTATGTTGTCCTATACAGGTCTTTAACATTCATTTTGTCCTCTTAAAGTCTCTAATGTCCCAAATTTTGTCTTAATTGTCATCCTTCCATTAAATTCTCAATTAAATATGATGGAATCTAAAGAAAAATGCTTGCTTTGATCCTATATTTGTTCTTTGCACTCAAAGCACTCATAAGCCTTTAAATTTAAAACTTCAACCCAAATCTCACCTTCTCTCCATCTTTCAAGCCCACTTTCTTCTACCCCCATGAACTTCTTGCTCCTCTCCCTCACTATTGCCACTAATAGTAGCGGAATCGGCAGGCCCACTATTGATGGCATGATCAGATTTTGATATTAGCACCTGGTGGTAATCGGACCTCCTCAATTGTAAGACCACTGGGATCCTTAACCTCGACATGAAGGATCAGCCAAAAACTCTAACCGATTTTTCTGCAGAAATCAACAAAAGGCTATAACAAATTTCTCAGCGAATCTTATTAAAAAGAACCTAGATCATCTAATTTCTTGGCCATGTGGAAATTTCCCACTTAACATGCCCTCTCACGTGTAGGCCGCTTCAGCTCTATCATGTGGGTTATTTTTGACAATGGCTAGGGTAATTTTGAACCTATTCTGATACCATGTTAAGACGTCCAACCTAAAATCAATTGACAATAAGTGGAGATGCCCCATCACTCTGTAAAGCATTGACTTAACCACTTTTCTTGGCCATGTAGGATTTTCCCACTTAACTCTCTAATACCATAAACCTGACATTGTTATCTCAAATGATGTCTCTTGTCACAACGAAGTTAACTCCAAAGAATTATTTACCTTGGAAGGATCAAGTGGAGCCTCTAATTGAGAGCTTGAATCTAAAGCACCATTTGACAAAAAAACATCCAGAACAATTTCAGGATGGTGGAAATGGTGAGTAGGTCCAGCTACAACAGTACATCCAATGGAGAATGAATGATTGAATGCTGAAGAATTTCAACTCCATCAAGCTATAAAGGGTGGGGACTCAATGTTTATGTACCTTTGAAAGTTTAACGCAATTTGTGATGAGTTGGGAGCTATGCAGAAACCTGTGTCAAATGAAGATAAGGTAATATTGGCAATTAATAGTCTTGATTCTACATATGATTCGTTTACTAGTGCCATATTGGCACACCCTTTACTTCAAAGTTTTAGTTAGTTTGTTGCATCTTTACCTACCTATGAAAAATGTCTAAAGAGCAAGCTTTCAAGTCTTCTACACCAAGCAATGAACGGTCCTATGTTACAAAGAACTTTAGCAAGAATGGGAACAATAATAGCTAGGGCAAAGGAAATTGAAGGAAGCAAGAATTCGACTTAACTAGTAGAGGATTTTCACCATCTGTCAATGATAAACACTATGACAGGGAGGGAAAATCTGACCACTACAGCTAGAAGAGGAACTCAAATCAATTTAATGGTATGATTTGTCAAATTTATGAAAAATCAAGTCATCAAGCTAAGTCCTACCCACAACATTTCATTCATGCCTTGAGGCTATTTTACTCTTCGCTGTTGCCAATTGTTTATAAAATCAACAATAGCCCAAAACAAATTTCTCAAAAAAATCACACTTTGTACTTTCTAGTACCACAAATCTTTAAATGAGCTTTCCAATCGGATTAAACCTCAATAGCTCTGCGTCTCCAATATGTCGATCTCTCCTTTTACTTCTTTTCACACCTAGAGCAACCTAAAAACTAGTATTTCGATTATTGAGCCCTTGCTCATCGCTTCAATTAAGAAGTTGGCGGTGGTTGCTGAAAAGGTAGGAGCCAACAAAAGATCACAGATCGGGAGTGAAGATTGGGAGCGCTGGAGTAGAGCCAGGCAGGTACAGTGGCCTAGGTTTCTTGAGATGATGGGTTCTTTGATTGATCTCCCGCAACCCCATGCTTCACTTCCCCGTCACCTTCCCTACTGCCTCTTCCCGCGATGACCAACAACCCTTTTTGCAAAATTAGAGAAGAAGAAGCGTGAGGCGGTGGTGGCTAGAAGGTTCTTGGATTTGGTTCCAGGCACAACACCAAAGATGGAGGAGATTTTGCTCTCTTCATCCAATACAACCAAGGGGGAACCTGCAATTTTGCGGCGGCGTAGATGCCTCCGAAGTGGTTGGTGGCGGAGTTGGCTATTGGATTGAGGTAGAAGTTGGGCTTGAGCTTTTATGAGAAGCATTGAGTTCACAGGAAAATAAGAATGAGGGATTGAAGTGTTAGATTTGATAGTGATTTGAGTGAAAAGAAGAAAATTTAATGACTAAAGTTGACAGTTATGCGGAGATTCCGTTAAATTTAACGCAGAATTTAATGGAAGGACAATGAATGGTATAAAATCTGAGACGTTAAGAACTTTAAGAGTATAAAGTGAAGGCTAATAAAAAATTATGAATGAAATATGAATTTAACCCAATCATATTCACAACGTCGAACTCTGCAAAAGTATTTGCAAAATACCAGAGCTCGAATTGACAGCATTTAACAAAAAAACAAAAAAAAAGACAAATCAAACAAGGATCAAAATGACGTTGATTTCCAAATGAAACGGGGTACAAGAAATGGTATTTTCATGTTTCAACTTTCAATATATTTCTGCATCAAATACATGGTTTCTCTTTTTTCCTTCCTTAGCCCACTACTTTCCCATAGCTGCAGATTAACTCATTAAACTTGAACCTATCTCAGTGTATGATTAATCAAGAGGTGAATCATCCCCAGACCAGTACAGGTGTCCTTTAGGCCAATGTCATCCCATTTCCATATTCACTTTAAGATGCAATGCAAGCATCAAGTAGCAGTTGCCAGTAGCAATATCATGATGAGCAGCAATATCATGATGAGCTATTAAGGAAGTGTGTCAAGGCCTTGTCTGTATCATTGTCATACATCAGCAAGGCTTCTGCAACATTACTCGTTGCAAATCCCATTTCTCGCAGTAGTGTGAAACCATTGGCAAATTCCCGGACCTGAAAACAGAGAGAATAAGGGCAAGATCTAGGACACACAGGAGGCAGAACAGAAACTCTGTAAGTATCATGAGATTCAGCGGTCAACTACACGATTGTAGCTGGTTGATATGCTAATAGCCTTTGCCTAGGCTACACACGTCTCCCTCAGTACTTTCCGGTAATTTTTCCATTGATAAATGTTCAGAAACTCAAGTTTTAACCATTTCTATCCTCAAAAATATAATGTGCAAAGACAAAGATTCATACAGTCAACCAAAAAAGTTAGCTACAGTATAAACCATCCGAATTTGGAAGCTGGAACCTGCCATTGCACAGGACGGTGCAACAAGGCCCTTCATAAGTTGCTTGATAGTGCTAGGAGAAAAGAAAATAAGAGCCTACCTTGGTTGGATTGTCTCCATAGTTTGATATTGCAATTGGAACAGCTTCACGGTTGAGTCCTGATGCAATATACTTGCCCACTACAGGATCCACGGCTGAACCCTAAACTTAGAAATGAAAAAATGAAAAAATAAATAAATAAACAAAAGCTAACACCATAGATTCATAAGAAAGTTTAGTTAGATGTCACTCTTTTTGTGAAGAAGGCTAAATGCCCTCTTTACTTCATAGTTAAAAGCTGATATCAGCTAACAAAGGACGGTTTCAAAAGCAAGAAGCATTCCAGTTCGTGAAAATTTTCTGACTTCTTATTTGGAGCAGGGAGAAGCTGGGATTTTTTTTTTTTTTTTGGGATTAACTACCAAATCTCATTAACATTCACACTAAGACAACAAAGATGACCAAAGCAAGGCAGCCAGCCACCTGCTCTAATGGTCATGGAAGGTATCTATGACTAAGGACTAGCTGGTTTACTGTGTATCCACGTAACCCTGAACAAAACCTGATTTAGACATGGATTTGTAATGCCGAACATTAAAAGAAACAATCACATCATAACACTGTGACTGTGACGTTTCTGGAATACCTACAGGAGACCTTAAGTATTTGTGGCAAAACAATCACAACATCAAAGGTACTATGATCTTAAGCTATCTCCAAACATCATGATTATGTCGAACAACAACCTTAAGGTCCATGAGAAATGGAAGATTCACTTCCCTTCCTGGATGTATGGGGAAAAAGCTTTAGTTAGCCACCACCAGGCTGTTTGCTTGGATTTAATACCAACCAATTAACACATTTTAAAAGCTGGGCCCACATGTAAAAGGTGGACTCCATGATTTTGTTCCCCATTCCCCCCTCAGGTTGCATAAATTTGCATGTGAGAGAGGTTCATGGTACCAACTCCCACAACCACTGGGTCGGATGTAAATATTACCATCTTCAGGGGCAATTGGATTATGGGCCAACACTTGCTTCCACACTATTACAAATAATGTGTTAAATTGGACAATTTAACATTAAACGAACTTGGTGATATTTTTAATTTTCTGGAAAGGAAAAAATTTCAAATATATATGAATACTTTATCAAAAAATATTTTTACTGCAAACATAAAATTTGTCAGTTGCAGACTATTCACTTTTGTTATCTGACGCTAAAGGAGCTCCTAGTTAATCAATGTCACATTCTCCATCATCCTGATTCTACAACTTAATCCTAACAACATTGGGGAGGGTAGCATATTGACACTAAAATTTGTGCAATAACAAAGTGGCAATGTCTCACGATATAAAAGAAGATCACATATATGTTTTAGCATTTTATTTGTACAGATGTGCTTCCTCTTAAACAATAAACAGTATCATCCAGATGCAAAAGAGTCAGGAGGTGTCAACAGATTATTTATTACACCTAATTCTAGACTTCCAACCTAATCTAAATGATAAACATAGAATCTCTAGCCTCCCAGAAAAAATTAAAGTTCTCAACCACAATGTTTTTGCCAAGAATGCAGTTCTCCTGAACATAAAACACCCTTCAATTTCCCACCCTCCGTGTATCCAAAAAGCAAAACAGGGTAATTATAGAAATAGCTCTCCTTTTATCCTCGCCTGAACAAACACTTGACTAAGCGCAAACTTCTAAACCCAGGTGATAGGCAGCACGGAAAAGGCAGTTTCCTATATGACTGTGCCCATGGATAGTATAGCATAGGAGAAGTAGAATAAACTAAACGTCATTTTTCCACAGAAAAATCAGTCAACCAATGGCTTCCCTTTCTCTTAAGTCATCCACAGTCAAACTGCTTTACAAACCAGTTCCCAGAAAGAATGAAAAATGAAAGCAAAGAATTCACTTCCAAGAGGCTCCACCTTGTCCAGCTACAGATTGGATCCACAAGTATTCTGAAAAAACTGAGGAAGTCCTGATTTTGATATAGGTCTGTTAGAAAATCGGAAACAATATGTGCTATAATTGTATATTAGCTGTAAATTAGTCATTAGCTGTAACTTACCTATTTAGAGGTAAATCTGTGTAGTTTAGGAAAGTGCTACCTAGGAATTATTCTTTCTTTAAATCAGTGATTTAGTTTCCTGATTTATTATGAGCTGTAAATCACGATAAAAGATCAATCTCAATGACAGAAGAATTATTCTGTGCAAACCTATTTTTCAACTTGGTATCAGAGCCGGAAAGAATCCCTTTTCCGGAATTCTCTTCTTCTTCCTTCCTTTCGATCCTAGCACCCTAAAACCATGTCTGACACCTCATCTGATTCCCAAACTGTCCCTCAATCTTCCCTGAACAATCCTAGCAGCGCTGGTGTTCCAAAAATCAGTGCTACCTCCTCAGAATCTCATTCTGTCCAAATCACCACCATTCGTTTGAATGGTGACAATTTTCTGAGATGGTCTCAGTCGGTTAGGATGTATATTAGAGGACGTGGGAAAATAGGCTATTTGACTGGTGAAAAGAAGGCTCCTGCAGTGGATGATCCGGCCTATGCTGCATGGGATGCTGATAACTCCATGGTGATGACATGGCTTGTGAATTCAATGGAAGAAGATATTAGCTCTAATTATATGTGCTATCCAGCGGCACAAGAGCTTTGGGAGAATGTAAATCAGATGTATTCTGATCTTGGAAATCAATCACAAATTTTTGAGTTGACCCTCAAACTCGGAGAGATGCAACAAGGGGAAGACAACGTCACAAAATATTTTAATTCCTTGAAGCGGATGTGGCAAGACCTTGACCTCTTCAACACCTATGAGTGGAAGTCTCCCGAGGATGCTCAACATCACAAGAAGACTGTGGAAGATGGTCACATCTTCAAGTTCCTGGCTGGACTTGCTGTCGAATTTGATGAAGTAAGGGGGAGAATTATTGGAAGGCAGCCCCTACCTTCAATTGGTGAAGTTTTTTCAGAGGTCAGAAGAGAGGAGAGTCGGAGGAACGTGATGCTTGGTAAGAAGGGAACTGGAGTTGCTGAAGGTTCTGCATTGTTCTCCATAACTGGAAGCAAGGCTCTTGGTTTTCAACGCAAATTTGATGAAAAGCAGCGAGTTTGGTGTGATTTTTGCAATAAGCCTCGTCATACCCGTGAGACCTGCTGGAAAACTCATGGGAAACCTGAAAATTTTGAAGGGAAGGCTGGAGATAGATCAAACCGAGCCAACCCTACTGGCAATGAGGTAGAAACCAGCCCCCTCACCAAGGAGCAGGTGGAGAATCTTCTGGCACTGCTAAAATCTAATTCGGTACCCAATGTTCCTAGTGTTTCTGTGGCACACACAGGTAATAAGTTCTATGCTCTATCCTGTCAACTTAAACCTACTCCATGGATAATAGACTCAGGAGCATCCGACCATATGACTAATTCCTTACATTTGTTTGAGACCTATTCACCATGCCCCGAAAATAAGAAGGTTAGGATAGCTGATGGTAATTTCTCACCAATTGCAGGAAAAGGCCTTATAAAACTTTCTGAGGGAATAGATCTTAAATCTGTTCTCTATGTCCCTAAACTTGCTTGCAACCTCTTGTCGGTTAGCAAAATATCCAGAGACACTAACTGTTCTGTTATTTTCTATGAATCTTATTGCATTTTTCAGGACCGGAGCTCGGGGAAGACGATTGGCAGTGCTAGGATGGTTAATGGTCTCTATTATTTCGAGGATAAATCTCTTAGTAATGAAATGGCTCAAGGGCTGAGTAGTATTAGTTCTTTATCTGTTCGTGATCAAATAATGGTTTGGCATTATTGTTTAGGCCATCCAAGTTTTTCTTATTTAAAACATTTATTTTCAGTGCTATTTAAAGGGATTGATCCCTCCTGTTTCAATGTGAGAGTTGTTTAATGGCAAAAGGTCAAAGAAAATCTTATATTCCAAAACCCTATCATGCTTCAAGACCATTTTATCTATTTCACAGTGATGTTTGGGGTCCTTCAAAAGTGACCACAATTTCTGGAAAAAAATGGTTTGTGACCTTTATTGATGATCATACACGTCTTTGTTGGGTTTACTTGATGAAAGAAAAATCTGATGTAGAACAGATTTTTAAAGAATTTTATAGGATGATTGAAACCCAATTTCAAACAAAAATCAGTATTTTAAGGTTTGACAATGGAACAGAATACTTTAATAGAGTTTTGGAAACCTTTTTAAATGAAAAAGGAATTTTACACCAATCCTCATGCCCCGACACACGTGAACAAAATGGCATTGCTGAACGTAAGAATAAGCACTTGTTAGAAGTAGCTAGAGCCATGATGTTTTATATGAATGTTCCAAAGTATCTATGGGGTGATGCTATACTAACAGCTTCGTACCTAATCAACAGGATGCCTACCAAAGTTTTACAATATATCACCCCAGTAGATTGCTTGAAAAAGGTATTCCTTGAATCTAGAATCAATTCTGATTTACCTTTGAAAATATTCGGCTGTAGAGCATATGTGCACACTCCAAAGAGGCTAAGGTCTAAATTAGACCCAAGAGCTGAAAAGTGTGTTTTTGTAGGATATGCACCCAATAAAAAGGGCTACAAATGCTTTAATCCCCTTACAAAACTATTTTTTATAACTATGGATGTTTCTTTCATGGAAAATACACCATACTTTGCAAAAAATTTGCTTCAGGGGAAGAAGATAATTGAACCAAATTTTTGGGAATCTGCAGCACCCTTACCTAGCACACTTCTTGATACTTTTTCTGGAAAAGAAACCTTGGAAACTAGGCCTAAAAAAACTGAATTTGATGAAATTGGTCTGATAGAAAAAGAAATACTACGAATGGAAAAAAATAAATCCAATCTTGAGCCTGCGGTTTATTCTAGGAAAGGCGTCCTTAGAAATGGCAGAGACCAGGCCATAATCCCAGTGCATGGTCAACCGGAAGCCCCAAGCAATGGTCATCCAAATGTCCCAGGTAATCCTTCTTCTTCCTTTCCTATTACTGATTTAAATTTACCACAATCAGATTACAGGAAAGAGAACTCTACACCCACACCTGTTTTGGAACCAGCCCCTGTTATTCTTGAACAGAATCTTGATCTTTACCTGCCCATTGCCCTTAGAAAGGGGACCCGAACCTGTACCAAACATCCTATTGCCAAATATATCTCCTATCAAAAACTTTCTGACAATCATAGAGCATTCACTACAAACATTTCAAAGCTTGTTGTGCCCAGAAATATTCAGGAAGCATTTGGCGACCCAAATTGGAGGATGGCTGTGTTCGAAGAGATGAATGCCTTGAAGAAGAATGGTACTTGGGAGGTTGTAGAATTACCGAAGGGAAAGAAGGTTGTGGGGTGCAAATGGGTGTTTACTGTTAAGAGTAAAGCAGATGGGAGTGTCGAGAGATACAAAGCCCGCTTTGTTGCAAAAGGTTTTACTCAAGCCTATGGGATTGACTACCAAGAGACCTTTGCTCCAGTAGCTAAAATAAACTCGATTAGGGTCTTGTTGTCCCTGGCCGTTAACTCCAATTGGCCCTTACACCGATTGGATGTTAAAAATGCTTTCTTTAATGGAGACCTTGAGGAGGAGGTATGCATGAGTTCCCCACCAGGTTTTGAAGAGAGGTGTGGAAATGGGAAAGTATGCTATTTGAAGAAGTCCTTGTGTGGACTTAAACAGTCACCTAGAGCTTGGTTTGATCGCTTTGGCAGGGTGATAAAGCATTATGGATATGTTCAAAGTCAAGCTGATCATACAATGTTTTACAGGCATTCAAATGACGGTAAAGTAGCTATCTTGATAGTATACGTGGATGATATTGTGTTAACTAGGGATGATTGTGATGGGCTGGAAAAGCTGAAGAAGAAACTGGCTGAGGAGTTTGAGATTAAAGATCTTGGGACATTGAAATATTTTCTTGGGATGGAGTTTGCTAGGTCGAGAGAAGGCATTTTTGTAAATCAGAAGAAGTATATCCTTGACCTGCTGAATGAGACAGGTATGCTAGGGTGTAAGCCCACTGAAACTCCTATAAAACCTAATGTGAAATTACAGCCTGCAGAAACTGAGAATGTGAAGGACAGGGAGCGTTATTAGAGACTTGTTGGGAGATTGATTTATCTATCCCATACACGCCCAGACATATCCTTCTCTGTTAGTATGGTCAGCCAGTTTATGCATGCCCCAGGACCAGCACACTTCGAAGCTGTCTACAGAATTTTAAGGTATCTAAAGGGGACACCAGGTAAAGGCCTACTGTTTAAGCCACAAGGACACTTGCAGATTGAAGCCTACACAGACGCAGATTGGGCTGGGAGCTTGGAAGACTGAAGATCCACTTCTAGATACTGTTAATTTGTAGGGGGTAACTTAGTCACATGGAGAAGCAAGAAACATAACGTGGTGGCTAGGAGCAGTGCTGAGGCTGAATTTAGAGCTGTAGCTCATGGAATTTGCGAGATCATGTGGATTAGAAGGCTGTTGGAAGAGTTAAAGGTGACAGAGGCATCTCCTATGAAGTTGTACTGTGACAACAAGGCAGCAATCTCAATAGCACACAATCCAGTCCTTCATGACCGCACAAAACATGTGGAGGTTGACAAGCATTTCATTAAGGAGAAGATAGATAATGGACTGGTTCATATGGAACACATACCTACAGGAGAACAAGTGGCTGATATCTTTACCAAGGGACTACACACAAAACAGTTTGATTTTCTGGTTGGCAAGCTGGCTATGGAAGATATCTTTAAACCAGCTTGAGGGGGAGTGTTAGAAAATCGGAAACAATATGTGCTATAATTGTATATTAGCTGTAAATTAGTCATTAGCTGTAACTTACCTATTTAGAGGTAAATCTGTGTAGTTTAGGAAAGTGCTACCTAGGAATTATTCTTTCTTTAAATCAGTGATTTAGTTTCCTGATTTATTATGAGCTGTAAATCACTATAAAAGATCAATCTCAATGACAGAAGAATTATTCTGTGCAAACCTATTTTTCAACTAGGTCATCGAACCCTGTCACACTACTCTCCTAAATCAACTGAATCCCATTTTAACATTCTCAAAAAAGAACCTCATCTAGACATGAACGAATACGCATGGCATACTTTCAGGATTTACCCACAAACCTCAAAAATCACATGTCAGGCTTATCCTTTGAAATCACAATTCTTTGACTCTGCCACTCCTCAAAACCTTAACAACCATGCTAACGAGACAGTTATCATGTACTCGTATCTGTGCCACAAATTGTTACATATAGTGAATTTGGAAATTATATCCAAACACTTTGCATTTAATATGAAAATGGTATGAAAGGCTATAGGACCACAGGCCCACATCCTGGGAGTTCTATCTCAATCGACACTGTCCTACCCATTGCTTGTGCATATTACATCAGATTTCCATCATCTCAGATTGTAAAGCACAAAAGAGACACGCCTAAGCACTTGCATAATCCAAACAATAATAACAAGAACCAAGAATCCTAGTAAAATCAATTGAATAAGCAAATTCATAATAACCAAAGCCAAAAGCAACAACATATCTTAAGGACACTATGGGATGCTCACAGAGATGAGGATAATATGGCATTAGAGGGAGTAAAACTTACTATAGAAGCTGCCGATTCTGGAGCTTTAGATGGGAGATTTTCCAATCCTAATTTGCTCCAGTTCTGGTTTTCCTTCTCTGCTTCAGCTAAAACTCTTCTCTCCAATTCAAAATCAAACTGGAAATTGCTCCTGGGAATATCTCTTGCTAGTGGTGACAACTGAGGCTGCAAAGCGGAGGACCAAATCAAGCTCAATAGTACTCCTTCGGTCCCTATTATATAAAATTTTCTTTTCCAAACGACCAAAACACATTTTCTTACCAATGGTTTCCAGAATCAAACCATCTCAATTTATCATACTAGACAAAAGATTTCAAACAAAACAAACTCATTACCGGAGGTGTGATCCTAAATTCCGGCTTCAAAGCAACCCTGATCCCCAAGGCCACTGCGAATCAGAAAAAAAAAACTAGTTCAGACCAGCAATCTTTATTCCGCCGCTAAGATAATAAAGGCTCAATTTTTCTGTCATAATTTTTTTTTTTTTAAAAAAAAAAGCAAAATAAATGAATGACATAGAGAGAGATTTACGGGAAGAAGGGGCAGAGGAAGGGGAAGCAGCGTGGTGCTGGAAGGATGGACCTGACGCGGGAGGGACTAGCGAGTGGCCGAACTGACCAATTCTAGGGTAAGGAGAAGGCCCATACATCGGATGAGGCGACGGCGACGATGCCGATGACTGCCGGTACATCGGGTATTGTGCATCGCGCGGTGGAGCTGTTCTATTGCGAAAATCGTAATCCATCGATCAAACTGATACTGCTAAGCCGAGGAATCGCAGAAAAGAAATCAGAGATCATCAGGTGATCGGGACGGAGGAGGAATTTTATTGGTTGGTGGCAGCCTGCGCGGTCATCAAATCATTTGGTTCGTCCCTGACCTTTAATTACTTTTCTGATTTAGTCCCAATCTCAAAATTATCATAATTTGTTCCTTTCTGTTTCACCAAAACGCTTCATTTTGATATCTTTCGTATCATTCTATTTCTATTATACTCTAACAGACCGAAAATTTCATATCAAGATTAGTTGCGTTTCTGACTCGTAGAACCTATATATGAATACAAAAAATTTACTCAGCAAAATATTTTAGCACACAATTTTAGAACAAAACATGTTCCCTACCAATTACACAACAAAATGTGGCCAAGGCAACAACAACCTTCATATTACCCCTCTTGAAGCCTAAGCTTCCCAGCTAACAACTGAGCTGAATCAAATAGACATTTACATAAGCCAAGAGTAGCAAAGCATAAAATATGCATGTCATTTACAGAAAGGGTTGATGTTTTGGTGCCCATAAACAAGAGCTGAATTTGATCTTGATTGGTCATGGAAGAGGGAAGATGAGAGGGGATTCATACTAGAACTAGAAGAACTTATAATCAATGCAATCAGACCCTTCTCAATCTCTTTGGATGTGCCATGCGCGATCAATGCCATTATATACTCCATCACCAATGCCTCACAAGGGAGTGTGATGGGCTTGTCACCACCTGACCCAAACTTCTCTTCTGCCATCTTCAAGAGGTCATTAATAATCTTGTTCTCCAGATATTTCAAAGGGATCATGAAGCGCCTTTGGTCGGTTGTGTAAGCAACAAAATGACCTTTGTCGGCGAGGGTAGCTTTTCCTTTCTGCACCTTCTGATAACCCTTTGTCAAGCTGATTCTCTTCCTTTGGAAGACACCTAAGTTCTCCCACCTCATTGCTATCTTGACGATCTTCCCCGAACTTATCATACTTGATGGTGCTAAAAACGGGTAACAAGCAAATTTTCGGATATATTGCTCTAAGGGCGTTGGTTGTAGAAAAGGGGAGGTAGGCTAGGGTTTATATAATATTCACAAGTTGGGAATTGTCATCTATTGTTATAGTTTACAAGAAAGTTTGCAATCACATTACATAACTAACTTTTTCATCTTATCACATAGCAAGCTACGATCAATTACTCGAGATAACCACCTTGGTTGTTTTACTTGCAGGTTGTCCAAGTAACAGAAATTGCCTGTTATGAAAGCAACGCAAAGGAAAACAGATCGGATAGGTATGTAGCTTAGTACCAAAGTGTGTTGGGACTTTCTTCACAAAGCTCAAAACCTTGGGGGAATTTACAAGGATGTTAGTTAAATATGCGATTTGTTTACTATCTTTGGGGCAAAGTGTAGGTAAGATCAAATCATAGAAATTCTTGTAATTTTCCTTAAAATTTACAGTTTCTAAATATAATTAGAAATTCTTCTCATAATTAATAAAATAAATAAATTCAAGTATATTTAAGTTAAAAAAAAGTGAAACGGAATAATAAAAATGGGTAGGGGGAATATAGACGACTTATAGAGTGGTTGGCTTGTATATTGTGCATATATACGATATTCAGGAAAATTCAACAAATTTGATTTTTGAATATATACTTTTCGGAACTAGTTTGCTAATAACTAACCTGAATTAATTCTTTTATTATACCTTGATGCACTAATTGGTTTTGCCATCTTATGGCATAGCAAGCTTCGAACAATTACTTTTGTGATAACCGCCTTAATTATTTTATTCACAGGCTAATCAAATAGTGTAACTACCTTGCTGTATAAAAGACAACACAAAAGAAAAGGGTTTTTGTACATGGCCGAGTAAAAATGGTTTTTGGCTATTTCTTCACAATGATTAAAAAGCTCGACAATGTAGTTAGTTGGGTGTCCCATTCTGTGCGGAATGCGTAAATAATTTTCTATACTCCACATAATGGTAAAAATAAATAAATAAATAAATGAGAAGTGATAATTGAAGTTAATCACAGTGTTAAATACCAAAGTATACCGTGCGATATACCATTTACTGCAGGTACACAATATGCGGTATAAATTTTTTCGCGTTTTGTCATTTTATCGTATATTATACTGTGATATACTGTAATATTTCATGGTATACCAAATATCTCTCACTTTTTGTATGTATTTTTTTAAAAAAAACTGCGGTATACCGCAAATACCACATGGTACGTACAACAATATTTTATTTTTTGTAGCCATATTTTTTCATTTTACATAAAAATATCATAAATATATAAAAAATTAAAATATAAATAATACACATATCATAAAATAAAAAATTACTTTTATTTTTTTGTTACTTTTCTTAATTAATATAAAAATTTAATGGATGGTAGCAACTTAAAAGTCCCTGTGGTGTTGAACAATATTCCTCAATTAGATTTCTAGTGTATTCTACCCCAACTGAATATCTTATATCATATATATTTTATTTATATTTGACAAATTATGATGAAAAAAATTAGAACATATATAAAATGTGTAAAAATAAATTATTAAACAGTTATGTTATCTTAAAATAATATTCTAACCTTTTTTTTTATGAAAATAATAACAGTATGCAGCGTGGTATACCATGCGGTATACCTTAAAAATTCAAGGTGCGGTATACGTAGTGGTAATGGTATTTAACACCTTGAAGCTAACTATACCTTGATAACTTTATAGAAACTTCGTTAAAGTATTGGAGCAACCCTTTTAATTCTAGTTTTTCCATATTTCTTCAAAAAAAAATAAAGAAGAAAAATGGGTGCAAGTATTAAAAAAAACGCTAGTTGGGTGTTTTCATCTATAGCAATTTACAAGAAAGTTTGTTACGACATTACATAACCAAATTTGTCATTATGTCATATAATAAATTATGAGTAGTTACTGGCCATAACCACCTTATTTATTTTACTCTCATTCCAATCAAATAATAGAAGTGGCTATGAAAAAGACAGATACTGAATTTCTCAAATCCACTAGGTGTATGTCCATTCACTAACCTAAAGGATTTTCAGGCTTAGGCCCATTTGGAGCAGCACAGCCTAAAAGGCCTTACAAGGCCGACTATTGGATTAGCCTATATAAGCTCAACCACCGCATGGGATAAATATGACACAGGTCCCACATGGAAAACTGTTCTTACTATCTAACAACGCTCAAGTTACAGGGATTCGCCGCCTTATTCAATAGTCCTCATTACATGAGGCTTTTTTTCCCAAGGCCTCTATATAAGAACCTCATCATAAATAAGGTATTGATTGCTTTCCTTGACCTTTCTCACCTTGAGTCTTTACTTACTTGGGCATTGAAGTATCTTTCACATGTACCCATGTCAATGCTCATGGATCAAGGCCATACATACTGCTACTGAGATCTAGACTCAAGATAAAAAGCACAATCATTTGTCGTTGATCGTGGGGCCTTAAGAATTCTTACCATGAGCACCTACCTTGACCTATCACATCGATAATGAGGTAGGCAAGAGCCTACTTCCTAATGAACCTAATTGAGATCATTCTTAGACGAGCACTCTGATACATACCCCTAAGGGTAGGGAAGATGGTAATGCTGACAAAGGGAATGTACTCCAAGCAATTGATTGACAAGGCTCATAGGGTGCATTTGGGTTCCCAAATAAATTGATCTAACCCAGACGATTTAAGGCACTAATACATGGTTTTAAGCATAGTTACCATATTTAGAGGCAGTGCCTCCATACTTCATTTCTGGCACATCATACCGAATCAAGGTATGTTTCCATACTAATTTGCCTAGATTAACAAATTCAGCCAATCACCAGCAAATGAAGTTGAAGAAAAATGAGAGCAACATTGACAACTGTTGACAAATGGGAATATTCTAGCCGGCAGCGATGGTTGAGACTTGAGAGCCTATCCAAGATGGACTCTGGAGAGAAGAAAAAAAGAAAAGAAATTTGAGAAGCGAGAAGCCTATTGCATACGTGTAAAGCAAAATAGAAAAAGGGAAAAAATATTAAAGTACTAAACCAAACTTATTACTATTATTTAATAGCAGTAATAAAATCCTACCCTATGATTCCCAGTCCTGGTTCTATTTAAAATTTAGGTTTTTGTTTAGGTTTAAAAAGCTAAAGCCTAAACCATGCCAGTTGCAATAGTTAGAATGTGAGAGTTAAAGTCATAAAACAAAAAAAATTCAACTATGGTGTTTGACAAACGCAAATATGTTGAAGAGATTCATTCCAAGTCACAAAATTTAGCCATAGAAACAGAATTTAGTGGTGATAAGATGTACAAGAGGTGAAAATTATTGAAGAACATCAATCTTAATCATCAAAGAGTAAGACTTTTGAAAAAGCACTAACTCCATATATCAAGTAAAAGTCATTGCTATGAGAAGTTACTTTTCATGAAGCAAAATCTCAAGCTAGAAAGAATACTAAATACTAAAAAATTTGGTTGTGTAATCATTACAAAAAAAAAAATTAAGAATTTATATACTACAATCCACTATCTTATTTTCGGTGCTCCTTCAAGGAAAAAGGCAGAAACTATATGTTGTACCATGTTAATAAGAAACCAGGAAGCATATGAGAAATTAAGAAGAATGGTGGTCGAAGCTAAGAAATCAAGTGTTTTTCTCATCACAAAAAATTTTTATTCTTACAAAGATGTTGTACTTTAGCAGTTGTAACTCAAGTATAGGTTGTCTCACATAATAAAATCTCGGGAGTCCAAGTGTTGAACCACACAGAAGTAAATTAAGAAATACAAATTACAAAAGTGAAAGAAGGTTAGACAAAAAGATGTAAACAATTTTGTTTAAAAACTTAATTTCAAGAAAATAGCTGAGGTTAGGGGATCCACTTTTAGTATATCGGTTATAATTAATTTTAGTCTATCATGCCACTCAACTAGGATCCACAAATAGAGGAGGTCCAATTGGGGAATTTAGTTAGCATTAGCTTTCATTGATCTTAAAACGCTAACACTTGCTAATGGGTTCAAGTATTCATCATGCCAACCTTTGTCCACAATAATTCAAGATTCAATATAATAGGCAAGCAACGTTCTATAGAGGTAATCAAGTAGCTTTTGTGCCAATGATTGACTATGATAAATCAAGACTCCCACCTAACAAGGATGAAAGTTAAATAGATTAAGAAAGAAAATATCGTTAACGTTGTGATCCATTCAAATCAATCATAACCTTTATACCAAAAGCTTCATCCTTTCACTTTAGCAAAAGGAAGATTAGTTAGTCATGATAAAAGTAAACAATATGTAAAAAGATGAAATGAACATGGATTGAAAGATCAAAGAATGAACAAGAAGAAGAACAATAAAAAAACACTTGGACAAAGCTTCGATATTAAAAACAAGAACAAGACTAAAAAAGAAAAGCTAAAGATGATACAAGAATATAAAAATGACCTAAGAAATGGCATGAATTCGTCCTACCATCAAGGTGCATAGTTATAGAGTTTTGGGTTGGATGAAATGGTAAAATAGAATTGTAAAATGTAGGTAAATACAAATCAACAAAGGCGGGATGCTTCTTTTTCTAATTTTTTGACCACTGTACACATTGAATCAGCTCTTCCTCAAAGCACAAAATTTGTAGAAATCATATTTATCTTCAAAACCATAGCTTTCTCATTTAAATCAGACATCTATAACTCATGTTATGATTTTTCTATCAAAACTGCTCTTTAGCACACGGAAGAATGAATGGTCTCATCTATAATCAGATTTCGGCAATGAAAATTATCAAACTAGCTCTTTGAATAAAGATGAGTTAAATATCCATGTGTTGGTTTTTGGATGAATTTGGAATCAACCAATTCCGACATCTACAGCTCTAAATATTATTTTTCTTGTGATAGGTCGCCAAGTGATGATTTTACCTACATAAAAAACATAATTATTTAATATATATATATATATATATATTAATATTATTGAATAGTAAACCACATATGTAGAGTAAATATGCATATGAACAGTGAAATACACGTATGAATAGTGAGTCAGTGCATAGTAAATTAGTGAATAGTAACTATGAATAGTAATCTAGTGAAAAAAGTGCTTCAAATTATAGAAATTAATCACATTCAAAGTGTATAATGATAATTTAAACTCTTAATAATAATACACTTATGAGTATTCATCAAAAGACCAATCTACAAAGCTGAAAATTTGAGGATTCTTTCCACATGATGGAACGAGATACTATTGATCTGAAAATAATGTGCGCATTGTGTGCTAACAAAATTTCGTTTAATGTGTTATTAAATCCCAAATTTAATGTGATGATTTCTATAATAAAAAAAGCTCTTAAAGATTAAAAAGCATCATCTTTTGAGAAGGCGAAAACAACTTTCCTTGACGCGTACAAAAAAAGTATTGAGAAATATTTATATCTTGGGTAAAATCTACGGTGGGTCATCTAGCTTTTTTTTTTTGTCCTGATTAGGTACCTCACTTTCAAATTGCCTTAGCGAGGTACCTTTATTCTTATTGCACGACTCATCCAATTACTTTCCATTAATTTCATTGTTAAATTGGATGGAAAATGATGATGTTGCATTAAACAATACTAAAATAAACTTAAAATGAAAACTTTAGTCTTCAAACTATTTCAATTATTAATTCTAACCCTTAAATTTTCATTTAAGTCAATTCTACCCCTAAACCCTAATTTTCATCTCTACTACTGCCCTTCAGCTGCCAGCCCCACCGTCAGTGGCCCCACCACCAATTTTTTTCTCATTTCACATCAATTCAAGCATCCAAATTGTGCTGCCATGAAAGCTGTCGCCATTAAACCCGTGTGTCGTGGTCATGCCGAATTGTGCCGCCATCATCAAACCCATATGCCGTTGTCGAACCTGTGTGCTGTCGCCGCCGGACCAGAGTACAAATCTTGCTGAATCGTGCTGGCTGTTGAACCCTAATCGTGTTGAATCATCGAACCCCATTCTTGTCAAATTGTTAAAACCCAATCGTGTTGATTTATTCAAACCCCAATCGTGCAAGCGTGCCGAATTGTTGAACACTCATTAAGACCCTCGCCAGCGTCGATAAGGGATTTGCTCAGAAGAGCGCAAACAACGCGTTCCAATTTATGGGTTTTTCTTAAAAACCTTGGAATTAAACTCACTCATCTTCTTCTTGCTCCGTTGTCACTCCTCATTCTCTCATCTCCCCTATACTTTGCCATTGATATTTGTTCGCTCATCTCCCCCTTGCTTCAATGGAGGCTTCACTAGATCCTTTTCCTTCACCACCTTCAAACTAACTTTCATCATCATTGTCGCGATGTCTAGGTACTTCTCAGCCCTGGCAAGGCATTGTAGATTTGAAAGTTGTTCTCTAGCATCCGGTGTTGTAAAATCTCACCCACATCTTCAGAGATTGAATGAGTCAGTGATTTGATTAAATGCGATACCAGACGTCGAAAGCAGATTTGGGCAGATCTGGCACCAGTGGCTGATTGTGGCGTTCAATCTCAAAGAGGGTGAAATTGCAGAGCTTGAGAACAAATTTGGTCAGAGGAGAGCCGATTGACCTAGAAAACAAGTGGTTCATGGAAAGGCTATAGCATGTGACTTATTGGACGATGATCAGGCGTATGGCCAATGGGTCAACCCAGTGAATGATCCGAACCTGGTATGTATGGCGACAAAGGATATAGGGAGAAGTAGAAGAATGGGCAGAATGGCAAGGTGGAGGTGATATAACAAATTTAGAATTTTAGGTTTTAAAGTTGTTGATAGAAAAAATTAAAGGATTACAAGTATTATTTTATGATTTATTTTAGTATTTTTTAATGTCACGTCAGTATTCTTCGTTACGTTTAATGCTTGAATTGACGGATAGTAGTTGATTAGGACATGCAATAGGAGAACAGGTAACTTGCTAGGACAACTTAAAGGTCAGATACCTGTTTAAGACACAAAAAAAAAAATAAGCGAGGTGACCTCTAGAGAATTTTACCCTTTATATCTTGTAATGAACACTTGGCATGCACAAAGTGTTTTAATTGTGTTAGATGGATAGTCTAACTATAAGAATGAACCATTGATCAATGTTATAGCAGTTAATAGTTATGGAGCAATATTCTTATATGCCGATAACTTTTCAGATATTGAGAAAAATGGTATGAAAATTGCAGATTATCTATTAAAAGTCATTAAAAAAATGAGGCCTTCTAATGTTCTTCGTGTTGTGACTGATAATTCTGCTAATTGCAAACTTGTTAGTAAAGAGATTGAAAGGTATATAAGCATTTTCTTTTTGTCCCCTTATGTTGTTCATACTTTGAATCTTATCTTCAAGGATTTTGTTAGAACATTTAATTGGCTAAGGAACACGTATAAAGAGGAAAAAAATTCTAAAATATTATTTCTTGAATCATTTTCATGTTTTGCCTATATTCAAAAGTCAATCAAAGTTGGAGTTGTTGAAAATGGCTAAAACAAAATTTGTTTCTCATTACATATTATTGAAATAACTTGTTGATTGTCGAGAAACCTTAGCCACTACTATTGTTACTAATGTATAAAGAGATTGAGTGAATAAAAGAGATGAGCACTTGAAAATGATGGATATTTTGATTGTTGATACTATTAGTGATAATAATTTCTAGGATGAAGTTAAGAATATTGTTCATATCACTAAAACTATTTATCTGTTTATAAAATTTTTGGATGGCAAGGGAGCTAAGATGGGTAAAATTTATGAAATAATAGACAACATGCTTTGTGAATTAAAGGAGATAATACAAAACAATAGATATGTCTTAACATTTATTTGTTGTACATATTTTAGTAATTAACTATACTTTATGTGGGTCCATATATTTTTCGTGTGGTTTAGTTTAAATTCCGTGTTTACTTTTTTTTTACAAAACATATCTATTGTTAAATAGATTGATCGTGTCCTTAAAGAATATGTTGCCATGTGCTAAATGCATTGAAACTCACTCTTTGGTACCGTTTAACTACATATTCCTGCATATGCAAATTTTTCATATCAGACTTGGTATTATATTTTAAAATTCCAAAATTTTTTATGGGCACTTCAAATTATTTTTATAATCAATTTTTTTTGTTAAAATTTATGAACTGAACAAAATTATGTTCTTATCAAGGTTGTTAAGATTGAAATCTTAGCCAGAATCATTTTTTACCATGAAAGATCAAGATTGTAAGATCTGATCGTAGATTGTAAGATCCTACAAAAAATTTAAAATTTCTTGTCTAAATAATATAATTTATATAAAAGACAAATTATATTAGAAATTCAAGTAAAATTTAAGTACCATAGCAATGGTATAACATAATTATTGATATAATACAAGTAAAATTTAAACTTTAATAAAGTATACATCAACATAATCAACAAAATAATCAACATAAGTTTGAAAGAAATTCATGAACAAACACATTATTGACAAATAAAAAAGAGTACAATGTCCATAATTTAAATATTTAGTAATTAATTTTTAATAAATTTAAAATGTGTAATGATTTTTTTACAGTAAGTAAAAAATTTAAAATTAGTAGTTTTTTCTTCCTGAATAAAATAAGTTCAACTTACAGAGAGAAAAAACTAGTAATTTGAAAGTCCGTTGACTGTAAAAAAGTATTATTATATATATTAAATTTATAATAAGACAGTTACCAAATAATTTAAATTATTTTTAAAAAAGTTGTTATTAGATAGTTACCTTAAATTAATAAATTTCATCCAATTAGGGACCAAAATGAAATATTTTTTATGGATTTAGAACCAAAATAGGACGTTTTTAATAGACTTAAGATCCAAATAGAAAATTTAATAAACTAATGGTGAAAACAAAATGAAAATTAAATGTTATGGATCATCCATGCAATTTATCCCAACAAAAATTGATACCTGGGTATGATCAGTAGGATCTTTTGATCCTACGATTTTCAATCCTATGATTTTACAATCCTAGCCACGATCCTATCACAATCCTACCATACATTCGATCTTACAATGTTTTGACAAGGTTTTCTATGATCGTATGATCCTACGATCAGGATCGTGGTCCTTATATTAGTAGGTATGACAATTGCACTTTTGAAATAGAATATATTGTGTTGGAAAGATTGAGCAAAATGAATTGGAAGATTCATTGTCTTAGTTTTGCACTTACAACAAGATTTTATGATCATGAATATCTTACAGCACTTGCATTAGAAGGCATGACTAGGAAGGCTCCAAATGAAGAAAAGGAAGAGGTAAAGGTAGCCTATGAAGTATTTGATAAAATTACGTAAAACTCCAAATAGGTAAAATTGTTGCTGGAATAATTCACTACTTTTCATATGCTCCAAGGTCTTTTTGTTCTGGTGGCTGTTCAAACTATTACTATAACAATGGATTCAATTGATTAGTAGGCTTCATATGGATTAGAAACACTAGAGTTAGCTGAAGTAGCCAAGAAGGTATTATCTCAACCAATTACTAGTTCATTTATTGAGAGATATTGAAGTACTTATGCTTTCATTCACAATGTTAGGAGGAATCGTTTACATTATGCTAAAGTTGGCAAATAGGTGTTTATTCAGTCAAACATTCATTTGCTACCCCACTTTACTGAAAGTTATAAGAATGGACCTTATAAAAAATGTGATGTTGATCCTAGGAAGACTTATGTTGATGACTCTAATGTTAGACTACAAGAGATAAGATGGAATTTATTAGATGACCTCGATATAGCCAAGTCAAATAAGTCAGTAGGCAGTGAAAAGTTATGTGATGACCAAATATTGATGTCACATTATAGTGCTCTAAGATTCAACCTAAGTGTCGAAACAAGCTCTTAAAGTCATTGTGTTTCATTACAGCAGACAAGTATTTCTCATTTTACTACTAGTAAGAGATCTCAAAAGAGTGCGAAAGGTTAAAAATATATGGATATAAGTTTTTTGGATTTCAAGGTTGTTGATGCAATTTTTTTAAGTTTGATGTTTAGGTATGTTTGAATATTCATATGCTCTTTTTTTTTTGCTAAGAATACAAGTTTTATATATTATCATGCCCTAAACTACCCCTGGCCCATTCGTGCCCAATTACATAAAAATATGCAGCGGAATTTTATTTACACAGAAGGGGCTTTTAATAAACACTAGGACTTATGGGCACAAACCCCAGGATACTTACCGGTACTAGCTCGTTAAGTTCTTTAATTAAGGGTTAAGTTTTTAGTGCTCTAAAAAACAAGCTAGCACCTATGTGGAATTCATGTGTTCATTTCATGGTCTTTACCAAGCTTAGCCAAGAATATGCATGGCAACCAAAACACTAAGTCCAAGTTTGAAAACTTATTTTCATGCATATGCCTTACATGCTTATGTGTGTTTTGGTGATCACTAGTGCTCATATTCACTTAATTCCCTTGGATGCAACATAATACTTATGCACCCATTGTTTCACATACATGCACTAAATCTCTTTAGGAGTCATTCTCTACACATGCATCCAATTTCATGCTTTTCCAAGCTTTATGAAAAACATATCTCATAAAATATGCATGGGCTTTGGTAAGTCCACCAAACAATAAAAAAAAATACCCAAAATGTCCAAAGTCTATATTACAAGCCCAAAACCATGTTTGGCCAAATTTTAGCTAAGTCCACAATTTGGTCACTAAAGTTAGACCAACAAAAACATGCTTAAAAGCAAGCCATAAATCCACAAAGCCATGGAACACAAATTTCCACCTTAATAGATCTCGTTCCCACAATTCTAAGACTTCAAGTTCTGCATAGAAAGTCCACATTTTTTTTTTTAGCTTGTTTACAAGTAGCTTATATACTTAGAATACTTAGAATATTTTGAGCAATACCATACACAAATCCCACCTTAGCACACAGAAAGAGTACTCAAGACTCTTAGCTTGATCTTTCAAGCAAACCTTTACCTACAAAAGTAGAGTAAGACAGGTGAGTTATAAAACTCAATTAGGATTCTGTGGCATCCAATGCCTAATTATGGCCTCCAAGGCCTAACATATGCCAAGAATGTAATGGCAAAATAATCCTTACTCCTGCAAAGAAAACATAAAAAAAAGAAAACACAAAGATATATGCATATAACAATAATATCATAATCGGGGGTTAGCATGCACAACAAATCAAAGAAGCACACGAACATACGCCACAACACTTTGTTCACAGAAGGGAAGCAAGCATCCCTCAAGTTTTAATTCATTAATTTCATATACCTAATGTTTTCGGAGAACTCACTTAGCATAGGAATTAAGGTGGCCGCCTTAACTCCTAGCCCATAATGCTTGCTTACTTAACTTAGCTCATGAGCAAAACAGAATTGTTGAAACAATAACATAACTTAAGCCCTCTTAGCACTCCTAGGATCATATGGTTACAATGACCATCACCTAGGAGCCTGAATACTCAAAGAGTATAGGAATCCTTACCCACAACACCAAAAACTTTATAAGCTTATTTTCCTTCGTTTTCCTTGCCTGTTGACTCTAAAAATTGTTTTCTAGCATAAGAACCAAGATGGGCCAAATTTTATTAGTAACCATAAGGTACCAAGAACACTTGATGATTAACTCAAATAACACAAAATACCAAGAACACTTGGTATACACTTACAAAACCTCACAGAAGAGGTAAGGGGAATTTTTTGTGCTTGATGTTCTTCAAGCTTCTTCTTGATTTCTTGCTTCTAATGAACTTAGAAACTCAATCACACAAAGAGATCATTGAGTAGAGCTTAAAACCTCCAAGAAATGGAAATGGCCAAATTTTTCTCCTTGGTTTTCTTTGAATTCTTCACTTGATTCTTGCTCTTTATGGTCTTAGAGCTTGAATTTTACCAAGAATACTTGGTTTTAATTTGAGGAAGGATGATTTCTAGCTATGGCCGAATATTTAGAGGAGGAAAAGAGTTTGAAATGTGTTTGGAATGGTGATACTTGGTATGGAAGAAAATGGAGAGAGAAGGAGAGAGTTTGAGAGCAAATGGCTTTGAATGAGGGGATTGATTATGTTTTAATATGTGGAAAGGTGATGGCCGGCCATATGGGAGAGAATATGAGTCCATAATGTGCTTGGAAGAGTAGGAGACAAGATTGAATGGAAGGAAAACTAATTGGAAGACTTTTGTGTAAGTTGGTAGAAAATGTCAAAAAGTAGGAGACAAGTAGGTGAAAAAGAACCCAAAGTGTTGACTAAGGATGGGAGGTGGATTAAAATATTGGGATTGGAGGAAGGTGACATAAAATAATAGGAAATGGAGGTGTATGGCCGGCCATGGCATCCTATGCCATGAAAATGGGCTAATTCCCCCATTAGTTCTCCATGTATTTGAATTTGGGCAATTGAGCCCATCCTACAAAAATCCCTTTGTTCAATTGAGTCCCTTACCTTTAAAATCCACCATTTTCATCACTAATTCTTTTGGCCTAAGCCAAGCTTATTTTTAAGAGTGTTCAACACTCAATTATGCCCATGCCATATTGTCTCCTTAATTTAATTGAGCTAAATTCCCGATTAAGGAAAAATTCTTATGCTCCCAATCCATTTAACCCAGGACCTAATCACTTTGCATTGTCTGGGCATTACATATATTCTATAAACTATGTTATACATATAAATATATATACATACACACATTTACAAATCCTACATATTCTTTTAGTGAATTATGTACCCAAATATCTTATCAAAGCACACTACCCATTGTACCACATACTATAGAAGTTAACATACCTGCATACCCCATACCCGTACTATGAATTCTACTGCACCACCTACCAGGTAACTATGGTTTTAAGGATCCTAAGGATCCCTAAGGGGCTAATGAAGGTAGGGAAAATCTTCGAAAACCCAAAATTAGTTAAAGAATGAAAATGATTATACCCAGTTCATGTATGTATATATATATATATGTAAAGAATGATATATCTAAGGGTGATTTTAACTTTTTCTTAATGAAAGAAACTGTAAAGGTGACACGTGGCACACTTTCCCCCTTTTTAGTAAGTTAACTGTAATATTTTATATGTAGTCTACTAAATATACCCTTACCCTTGTAATGCAATAGGGTAGTGATATGTGGCAGCCAAAGCCACAGTTATTGACTTATCTTTAAATTTGAATTACAAATTAAAAATTAGGATTAAATTTAAATCAATTCATGATTAAGATAAATACAATTTAAAAATGATATAATCTCATCTAAAATGATTTCCTCTCACCAAGAAACAATAGAACAATTATTTGATAATTTATTTTTTTAAAAACCAATAATCATATAGATTATATAAGCCTAAAATGCAAAAATTTTAAATTATATGGCTTACTAGGATTTCACAACAAGCTATAGATTAAAAAAAAAATGTCAAGTTGTGTAAAGTTAACTGACTTTTGTTGATTCACTTCGGGCACAGGAAACCACAATCATAATATGTAAATAGAAAATTCTTGAAAATGAATTAATGATTAGTTAACTATATTTGCAAATTTCAAAAAATCTCTCTGTATATATTTATCTTAATTGTGTGCCAATGATTAGCTATAGGTAAAAATTGATAGAACGGTATATGAGTATTTTAATAAAGATGGATGGGATGCACACATGTCCATCACCAAAAGAGTTCTTAATTTCACTAAGCATAGTATGTATTAATTAGATAAATGATATCTATATTATTTAGTATGAGTTAAGTTGCAAACAAAAAAAAAAAACAAGAATATACAAATTCAATTGTTGATGCAAAGTGCGTTTGGCCTCTACCAATGTTTATTGTTGAAAGCTTGATCAATTATTTTGAGGATTTTTTCATTTATAGGTAGTAATTATGTCATCATGATTGAGCATAATAGTTGCTCTTAGCTTGACATTATTCACAAATTGAAATAGTGTGATTGAATCCAATGCGTATCTACTTTTTTCTTGATGTTCTTTCAAAGAAAAGTAACTGTACCAACATATATATGGTTTGAGATTAGTTCTAATTTCATATAAACTTAAAATTTTCTTGCAAAGTATGAATTAAAGAAAAGAATTTTTACAATTATTGTAAAGATTTCAGAGTCTCGAACAGTGGAATGCATTCCTGCTGGCTAAGTAATGAACATGGTCTTTAATACTATTGTATATCACTTTATACAGATTGATAAGGGGAATGTGGTACAAATATTTTCACATTTTTATCATTTTTCACGTTAAATACTATAGTATAATGTGATATTTCTCAGCATTTTACATACAGGTCAACTTTTATGTACATTTTGTCATAATACTACGATATACCATAAAATATTATGGGGTTTGTTCCGTGGTTTTCTATTTATAGAAAAATATCATACATAAATATGTAAAGTAGTAAAATATAATTTATAAACATATTTTAATATAAGTATTCACTTTTATTTTTTGGTTACTTTTTCTTTTGCTATTATAATATGAAACTTTGTCTTAGAGATATGATAGCCATAGAAGATAAAGATAATTTGAGCCACCTAAGAATTTAATGTGGTGTTAGAACATATATTGTTATTATTAGAGTATTGTTCATTTTTTTTCTCATGTATCAATAAATTATTTTTTTTATTGAGTAATATTTATTTTGCTCTATATATAAAAAAATTTTGTATAAAAAATATCATCTTTTATATTTATTTTATTTATTTTTAAAAAATAATAATGAGAAAAGTTAGAATACATATAAAAAGGTGTAAAAAAATTTATTTAATTTATTTATCTTAAAATAATAATAATAATTTTTTAAAATAATAATAGTATGTGATATGGTATACCATGTGGTATACATTGAAATCAAGAGGTGTGTTGTACCTAGTGGTAACAGTATTTAATACCACTTTAATGGACTATTTGGTCTTTACTTCTTCCTCCATTGCACTATGGTTCTTGTGTTGTTTATTGTTAGCGTGCCATTTGTATTTTTGTAATAATTTTTTTGGACACTAGCTCTAGCTTTAATTGCAAAAGTATTATAATTATTTAAATATAATAATTTTGGTATAATTTTTTTAAAAAAATTATTTTTTGCTTCAGTCACCCCAAAATTATTTGACTATTTAAATGTAATTCTTTTAGTTAGGTTTGCTATAATTTTTTAGATTTAATTCATTTTACTATTTTCTTCCTAAAAAATGTTGGAAGATAAAAATGTTGATATCACTAAGTAGCACTAAAGTTGTTCTTAGCCTGACATTATGCACATATTGAAACATAATGATCAAAGCCAATGAGTATTTATTTTTTTTCTTGGTGTTGTTTCATAAATATAGTTGTACCAATATATATATGGTTTTAAAAAAAATTCCTGCATTTCTTTTTTTTTCTTGCGTGCTTTTACCCATTCATCAGTCATTTTCCACAAAAAATACACAATAATATATTATAGTTGCTCTAAATAAAAAAACTATCCATCTATATCTAAATCAATTGCTTTACAATATTACATATGTCTGTATGCAAAAAAAAAAATCATGAGAAAATCACACTCCTGCTCTAAATGACAAAATTTTGTTATAAGATAATCCCATCAAAAAGTTAAAATGTATGGATGGAAGAGCTTATAGAATGTGGTTTCGATGTATAAACAATGTTATTGACTTCAATAACAACATGGATAGAAATCAAGAGAAAAAAGCTACTGATAACTTTTATTTGGTGAAGTTTTTAGGGCATTAGTTAGATATTTGTTTTATATTCAATATCCATTATACTTGTATGCTTTGAAATTGAAGTTAGAAGAAAGTAATTATAATCATTCTAATTTGAATTATACTTCCTCCGTCCCAATTTACTTGAAACGTATTCTTTTTTTGGAAGTCCCAAAAAGTTGAAATGTTTCCTCTTTTGGAAAAGTTTAAACAATTAAATTATCATTTTACATGAAATCCAACAAATACTCTTTTTTTAATCTCCACTCAATCTTTCACTGCATAAAACAAAAAAAAAAATTTATTTTTTAATCATTATTTAAACTTTTACTACATAAAAAAATAACACAAATTACATACACCTTAATCTCCATATCCAGACAAATGTTTCAACTAAAATGGGACGGAGATAGTAATATTTTATTATTGCTAGAGAAATTCATAAATTTAAATTATATATATATATATATATATTGTACAATCGATGTTTTGAAGAATTTTTTAATTAATAAATTTAATCATTAATAAAGTTTGACATAATGAATAAATTTGTTGGCCCAATAAAATTTTGAAAGAATTTAATACTTTGAAAATCATTGGTTTTATTGTAATATTGTTCATAATAATATTTCTATAACATCTAAACATATATGCTTTTATAACCTCAATATAGCTTGAAATCCCGCTACAACGCTGGGTATGTAAACTAGTTTTAACTTAAGTTAATTGACTTCAAAATGGTTTATTTTTATTCTTACATTTTTTTTTTACTTGAAACTAATTTTAATTAAAAGCCAATATTATGTAGCTACAATAGTCCATTGAAGATATAATTTTTGCAATCTTAATAAATTTTTATGAAATTTTATAGTTTAAGGAATTAAAAAAGAAAAATTCATAAAAATTTAATAATATCATGAAAATTTACTTTCAAATGAATTATTTTATCTACATAATATCAACTTTCAAATGAAATTTGTTTCAGGCAAAAAAGATATAAAAGTAAAAATAAGTCAGTTGACTTAAGTTAAAATGAATTGGTTCACTCTCCAGTTAAGAAGATGAAACTAGGCCAGATGCAAGGGTGTCTTGAGCCCAAAGAACCAAGGTTAAGTGCGGGATCTCAAAGCATAAATAAGGCATAGAATAAGTAAGAATGACTTAGAAAAGTCAAGGCGGTTGCTTTAAGGATGCCTAAGTGAAGCAAAACCAAGATGCACCTAACAGGACCTAATTGTCCTAGTGGTTGTGTAAGGATTTTGATAAGGATTTTTGTAATTTTACTAAATTTTTATGAAATTTTATAGTGTAAGGCATTAAAAAAGAAAAATTTATAAAAATTTAACAATATCATAAAAATTTACTTTCAAATTGATTATTCCATCTGCATAAAATTAATTTTCAAATGAAATTGGTTTCAGGTAAAAAAAAATATAAAAGTAAAAGTAAACCAATTCATTTAAATTAAAACGAATTTGCTCGCTCTCCAGTTAAGAGCCTGAAACTAGGCCAAGTGGAAGGTTGTCTTGAGTCCAAAGAACCAAGGGTAAGTATGGGATCTCAAAGCATAAATAAGGCCTAGAATAAGTAAGAATGACTTAGAAAAGTCAAGGTGGCTGCCTTAAGGGTGCCTAGGTGAAGTAAAGCCACGATGCACCTAAGAGGACGTAATTGCCCAAGTGGTGGTGTAAGGATTTTGTCAAGGATTTTGTTAAATGCTCTGTAAGTTCAATAAGAGTGATTATGGATACTCTTAAGCTTGACCCTACACACTAAGTATAAAGAAAGTAAGTGGGCTATGTACTCATTAAATGTAGGAAGAAATTATTGTAAGAATGGGATCAAGTGAAAGCATACCTTCAGATTTTTTAAGGAAGAGAGACACCTGAAAGGAAAGAAAAGTTGGAGGTTCAAAAGAACTATCTTGAACCCCATGACAAGGTATGTTCCCTTACTCGAGACATGGATGAATCAAGGAAGGACAAGAACCAAGAAGGAGCATGAACTATTACGCTCAACAGCGTAGTCCGAGGTGGATTATAACAGTTCTTAGTAAGAGATTGTTAGAGTCTCAAATGTACTCCACCGTGAGAAAATCTCGGGTTGAATAAGAAAGGCATGCTTGTTGGCTCTCATCTTACATAACAAGGATCCTCATGGACCCTTAATAACCAATCGATGTTTTTTTTATTTTTTA